>VWZF01004274.1:2793766-2843730 GCA_013396755.1 Sclerurus mexicanus
CCGAGGCGCCGCCCGGGCCAAGCGGACGCCCCGAGCCCCCCGCGGCCCCTCCGTGTGCCCGGGGGTGCGGCGGGTCCCTGCCCGCCCGGTGGGCTGCTTGGAAACCTCTTTAACGCGCCCAAATGTATGGTCATACACTGAAGGTTGAACAACGCGTGAAATACTGTAGGACGGACAAACTTTATGCTGGGTATTGTCACGTTCAAAATGCCTTGCGGTTACGGCAGGTAAACTACTCTTGCAGTGGTTTTATGGTGAACAGACAGCCCTTTGATGTGTCATCTAGTGAAAGGAAGGTGAGATGATCCATAACATGAGTGGGACAAGATATTGCAATGATGTAACTTGGGGGGGGGGAAGAAAGGGAAAACATGGGGGTAAAAAAACCCAAAACCAAAGCAAAACACACGAAAAAAAAAACCCAAATAACCAAAAACCAAACAAACAAACAAGCAAAAAAAAAAAAAAGCCAACACCAAAACCCCCAAAAGAAACAACGACAAAAAAGGCAATTTAAAACTTTTTTTTTCACTAGTTTTGTTACCAAAAGCTATGCAAAGATACTTGATCATGATATGGCAAAACCTGGAAGTAAAAGGCATACCTGACGGATGAAAATTCCTTACTCTTATAGTTGAAGTCAATGGCTGGAATTAGAACACATGCAGACTAGATACATGCAGTTCTGACAACACCTAGTAGCAGGATGTAGGAATGTGCTAGGTTCTCCATAATTTGATATCTTAAGAGTAAAGCAGTTAGTTGTCTGAAGAAGTTGTGATCTGCCTAACCAAAAGTAAAGGAGTTTAAGCAGAATTCCTTACATAGTGTACTTTTTTCATCTTAACTGCTTCATCTAAAGGTTTTTTTCTGTTCTTCAGATTGTTAGTGATGTGAATGATGAAATTATGAAATATAGTGCTGTCAGCAAGCTAAAAGGACCTGTTTGCACTTTGGTGGCAAATATCAGAAGTCAAATTTAAGAAATTAATGAGTAAGCACAAATTAAAAAAAATGTCTTGGAACCATAAAAGGAAACTTAATATTGACAAATGCAAATTACATTTGGGAAGAAAAATCAAAAGTAAAATCAAAAGGATACCAGTGAAACAACAGCACTTCAGAAAAGAATCTGGGGGCTGTAATGGACTACAAAGTAAACATGAGTCAGCAACGTTCTACTATTAAAGAAAAAAGACAAGACAGTCTCATTCTGGAGTGTATTAGTAGGTGTGCAGTACATCTGATAGGACAAATTTTTTTTTTTGCTAGGGATTGACAAAGCCAACTGTGTTTGGACCTTTCAAACTGAGAACAGTCCAGAGAAAAATAACAAAATATTAAAATACAAAACAAGAAGTATGTGTAAAAGTTGAAAGAACACTATTTAGTCTGAGAAGATAGAAGGTAAATGGTCTCTTCATATGGTAAGTGTTGCTGTGAAAAGGACAAAAATAGTTCTTTCTGTGGAAAACAAAGGAAAAAATCATCTAAATTGTTCATAAAGTTCAGACTCAGTGTTAGACAAAACTTTCTAAAATATTAAGCTTTGTACATTGGAATATATATTTTAATATATGTGGGAAAATAATATTCCAAATTTAGCATTTGGAACAAGACACCTAGTGGAAGTGTGTAATCTCTCCCATACCTAGGTTTGTTAGGCAAGATCATTATAACTAACCTCTCTATTTTTAAGGCAGTGGATTGTATTATAAAGTCTAGTAAACTTTTTTGCTTCTAGCAAAAGTAATTCAGTAAATCAGTTTTTTTTTCTTTTAATAGTCTATGAATTAATCACTGTAACTGATATAAAAGAAGCACCTCTATTTTTGTGGGTATATTTTGTAGAATCTGCCATCAGTATAATATCCAGAAATGGAAACGGAAATGGAAATAGATAAGTTACTGTAACTGGAATTTCATTTGTCTGCCCTGCCAGAACTGCTGTGGCTATTTATTATGTAAAGCACAAAGCCAAAAATACAGCTACCTCCTTCCTTTACACTGTATCCATTTGAAGAAGAAAGAAGAAAAGCAATTGTATAATAGAATGGTGGACAACAAAGGCACCTGAATATTTTTTAAGTGTGTTTGAGGAAGAGAGATGGAGATCACAGAGGTAAAGAAAGAGATTGTTAAGGAAAGAAAGTAGCAATGTGTGAATGAGAGTGCCAAGGGAAGAGACTAAGCATATGAAGAACAGAGAAGATCTTTGAAGAGAAAAAATATCATTCAGGAATGCTTATGTGAGTAAAAAAATGCCAACAATGATGGAAAAGGGCTTTCAATATTTATGAGTAAGTTGTGGGCAGAAACATACAAGAGGAGGGTCAGAGCCTCATGGGGCATGTAAGAAGGTAAAAGAAAATAGAATTTAAATCTCAATACAGAACACTCTTTGCAGTTGTGTATATGGGATTATGATAGAGATTAAAGAAAAGACAAAAAAAGCAACAAAGATGACGGTAAGTAAACAAATAAAGAAGGAAGGAAGCAGAAAAATTAAATTGGAAAGAAATGGGAAGTGTTTTTGAAGTGCTTGAGTGATTCAAGTCATATACTTTATAAGTGTCTTGCAGATTTTTATCTTTATCAAATACCAGTGTTTTTTATGTTCTTGCCTATGGCACTTACCAGCAGTATTTAATAAGCAGTGAGCAGGTTTGTGGGGAAGAAAAACTGAAAAACTGCAATTGAACATTTCAGTTCTGAAACTTTTAGTCTTAGAAAACTCAGGAAGAGATTTCCTGATCTCCCAACCAGCCCCTTTACCATCTGAGTTTCTTAGACTCTAGAATAAATCTTTTATGGATGACTATAGTCACAGGTTTGCAGTGGATGAATAGCAGAATCAGATGATGATACATTCCCATGTCCAGCTTTGAACACAGGGCAAAAATCTTCCACTGTTCTGTATATCAATCATGAATAGAAATTCATATGATAAATTAAACAAACAAAAAAAAATACATATTGCCCTTTCTGCATTTTGTGATGCTTAGCTGAAGATACTACTAGCTAGAACTTTTAAAGAAGAAAGCTTCACTACAAGATATAACAAACTACAGAGATTGAAGGTAGATATCAAATATTTCACACTGTTATATATAGTTCTGGGTTGGAAAAGATGTTCTAAACACCTTGCCTTTTACTCATTAAATGAGACTTTCACAGATGTGTCCATATGAATTCTGGTTGACTGTTTGAAAGGTCCTAAAGGATGTGAAAGCATTGAATGAGTTTAACAGTGTAGGAAGGATTATTACTTTGAATATATATTTCTGTGAGGATGACACTCCTATTGCCTGTGTTCAAGTATCTGTTTACCCCAGGTTCACTGTAGGTATAAGATTATCCTGTCAGGAAGTAGAACTGACCTATACTATCAATGCATTTTACTGTGTTGTCTTACAGCTCCACCAATGGCTTTATAAAGAATCTCAGTTAAGGTAACAAGAAATGACAGTGTAAAACCTCACACATAGTGGTTGTAGGATCACAAGGAAAATGCCTAGAGTCATCAAAATCAGTAGTATTTCAGAATATTTTGGTTCATATTTGGAAGAGCCAGTGAAGTCAGAGAGGAAGAAAGTCTAAAAGTGTAATTTTTATTTATTTTTTTTTCTGTAAGGAAGTTCTAAATTGAATTTCTAATTCATAGAGCCACAGTGTCATAGATAAACTTGGGTTCAATGAGACTTCTATAAGTCATTACGTCCAACTCTGCACAAAGCAGAAGCAACTCAGGTTATGTTACTCTTGCTTGTTCAGGGAGTTACAAATCAAGTCAGTCTAACCCAAGCATCATTTCCTAGTCTGCAATATAATTTCTCTGTCTCAGGGAGCTATTTTGAGGGTAAAATCTCTTCCATGAGGCATTTGTCAGGCTGTTGCTTATTTTGGTCTCTGTAGCAACACCACCTGTTTCAACAAGAACAGCAGGAGAGTGGTCAAGAGAAATAGGTACACAAAATATAATTCTGTAGCAGAAGACTGAGAAAAATACATTTTAAAGAGAAAGAACATAGACTGAGAAAGAGAAATGGCCCTTGGAAGAAAAACACCAAGAATTATACCATAATAACAAAAAATCTTTTTTGATTGATAATAACATTTTTAGGAATATGAGTTATTATTGGGTTAGTGAAGAAAAGATTTTTTAAAAAAATGCAGTGAAGCAGTCAAGTCCTTACATATTTACTCTGTGTAATTGTTCACTTGAAACTCTATTTTCTCTACTTTGTGACAATTTTCATGCTGTTTTTTTCTCTCCCACTCTTGATGTGTTCTCTCTATGCGTTCTGATTTCTGGCTTTCTTGCAGAGCAAGAAAGGCCTGTTCAAGCACCAAGTCCTTCAGCAATTTCCCAACATATATATCTAAAACTAGAGGATTCTTTACAGCCAAAGGCTTACAAGGAGTCCAGCTGTCCTTTGGACTGTAATGGTGATTATTCACTGAGTTTCCAGTAGTGTCAGAATGGCAGTGCAGTGACTGTTTTAAGAGCTTAACCACTTGTGTTGAATATTATCTCCTTCATTTTTGCAAGGTGCCCTGTGTTTAAGATTGATGTTGTTAACAGCTAAGAGAAGAACACAGTGCATGAAACAGAAAATAATAACAGAGTAATGTCAAGGGAGTCTGATGGCTTTCAGGAGGAAGATGTGAGAAGTTACTGCATTCTCATAGCAAAACAGCTTGAAAAACAAAGCCCTCATAGAAATATTGAAGGGTTTGGTCAAGAAAGATACAAACAGGTGTCTGTCAAAAATACAAAGTTGTGAAGGTTTGTAAAGTTCTAGTTACTAGATAGTTTCCATATAGAAAATACAAAGATCTTCATAGCTCTGTATCAATTAGAATTTTAAATGGAAGTTAATTATCTCAGGTTTTGTGTTGTTCAAACTTGGCTGAAAATTCCACATCAAAATGGTTAAAATAGGCCTTTTAAAAATTTCTCTGTTAATTAACCTTCACAAATTAACTGTACTTAGAACCTCTGTCACTTTTTTACTGTCCACAAAAATTAATTTTATGTTGTCTCTTTTCAGCTTTCAACACACTATATAAGTATGTTTTCTTCCCATATGTTTACAGCACAAATGAACATTAGAAGTGTTACCTGGGGAAAGATAAGTCTTGGCAATTAGAATTTTTGAGAAATAGGATTATGTTTGGCAAGAGTAAAGTTAAGACTGGAATTCATAGGTGGATTGGATGCATCTGGCAAAATGAGTAACAGTAAAATAGCTAGGAATGTTAACATGTAAATATCATTGGTGAGTTTCAGAATTAATTAGCAGTGTCAATAAGGAAATCACTGCACCTCTTAAAGCTATTCTGCAGTGTCAGGAAAGAAAATAATTATTATACTTGACATATACATTTAAGAATATCTTTAATATGACAGCATAATTTCTTATTTGCATTTGCATGAACTAAAGGTTAAGTTCTAAAAAGCAGTTCTGCTGCTTTGGCAGTCCAAAAAGTGGAGTTACTCCTCTCAAAACCATCAGACACATATGAGTCCTTAAGATCATTTTGCTTTATACCATATATATATATATATGTGATTTTTGATCAAGAAGGCCTGAGAGAAGAGTTTAGAGAAGAAAAAATACATACTGCTTGTAAAGATAGAGTAGTGTTAACAGTGGAAAATGTGTTTTCAAAGGGCATATTTGAAAATATATCTGAAGAGGCAAGCCTGCAAGAAAGAGGAGGTTTCTTAAGGTTAAGCTTTTATATTACTGCACAGATACACCTGAAGTGACAGATACCTATCCAATAGAAACAGTTATTCATTTGAGAGGGAAAATCACACACAGAGGTTTCAGTTTCTCTGTGTCTGTATTCCTCCAAATCCAACCTGTTTATTTTCTCCTTTTATTGACAACCTTCTATGTTAGGATTATTTTATCACCTTTCCTGTAATTCATTAATTTGTTGTCATTTGGGAAGTAGTGGTAAGGTCTAAGAAGACTATAAAAACAATGCACATTCTCATGAGGCTAGCATTTAGGTTCTGTTAGCAATTTCAACATTTAATAATTTTAGAAATGCAGCTTTTAAGTACAAGAATATTAGAGTGTGAGTGAGTTTTTGTAGTCCCACTTTCCCAAGGTGAAAAAGGTGAAAGGTAAAGGGAAGAAAAGTTTCAGAAAATGAGTTCTTCAGAATAGTAGGTGAACATGTTTACCAGGGCTATGCTATCCGAAAATGGATGGCACACTCACAGGATCTAGTTGCACCATATAGATGATTTTACGTATCTTTGGGAAATGTAAGTTTGAACCTGACTTGTTTTTCTCTGCCCAGACTCCTCTAACTGAAAAACGTTTGGTTCCTCTGTTTTTAACACAGTTTACTTCTCCATTAGAGCAGTGTGAGTGCTCTCTTACTCTTATAGGTGTTTCTTAACTTACATTATTCTGGAAGAAGGGGATAGGGAATTATTTTAAAGCAATTAAATTTTACCATGTTAACTTTTTTTGTCAGTCAAATTTCATGGCTCCTCTGGCTATTTTTTGCTATTTCAGTTTAGTCATTACCTTAGCAACAGAAATTTAAATAAATAGCATAAAATACGTAGAAAAAGGTGAAAGTACTGGTATAGTTGTGATTGTTGGGAAGATTATTTTTATACTCTGATGGTCTGCCACAACATTGAAGCATTTCTGGTGGGGACAACCTCATACAGAGAGGTATGTTTCAAACCTGTCTGTTATGTATTGTATATATAAGGATATTGTAGGTATGCGTAGAACTACTAAAATAGATTTAAATTTGTTATATTTCTAGTGCACACATGTAAAGAAAAAAGATGGAAATATCAGGAAAGTCGGAACTAGATGGTCTTTAGGGTCCCTTCCAACCCGGAATATTCTATGATCCTATAAAATGGCGATGCACAGCTGAAGTTTATTAACTGAAGGTTATTAACTTTGAAAAGTCTTTTTATACATAGCTGACAGTGACAGTGACATTGGTAAGAAAGTGAGAAAAGCAGTTCAGTTTTACACATGTATTCTGGGAGGAACATATATATAGTAGTTAGATTATGGTGTGCACTTTATAATAAAGTCTTACTGGTTCAGTGTGATGTGACCAGTATAACTCAGGCACAGAAAAGTCACACAAAAACTAAAGATTTTTGCAACACACCCCACCCACCTGCACGCACTTTCACCCCAATTCTGCTCTGTACAATAAGCAAGCGCAAATACAACCCTGGTGCTGGTAATGTTTTGCATTATTGTTCTCCAAGAAAGCCACTATTTTATATATCTTAATCTAAGATGTACAGGTTTTTATATATATTTTCTCTGCCTGGATTATTCTGATCTTCTCAATTTTATTTTCTTATAACTTCTGCATTGAAAGACACTCCATGAAACCAAGATACTGAATATATGAGTTTTCTGTATCATTAAGAAGTCTTCCAGTAAAAATCCTATGCATATGTTCTTACTCGTGCATGAAGAAGAGGCAGAATTATGCTTAGACCTTTAGCTTGAGGGAGAGTTCCAAATAGTGCTCATCCTTTCAGGTTGAAATTTCAATGGAACTCAACAGATTTGAACACCTAGTTATTATGAATTTTTTATGGGAACTGGACAAACTTATCCCACAGGCATATTGGAAAACACCAGGCACATTTCTTCTATTTCACTGCCCTGTGTTGGAAAGCATGAAATAGAAATGAAAGAAAGTAAAAATCAAATAAGAAAGAGGCTTATATATATATAACTGTTTTTAAAAGTGCATTTGCTGTTTATTTAGTTGCTAAGTCATCACCTGAGATTTGCACAGGGTTTGCATTAATTGATTGATATTGCAGTTGTCTAACTTATTAACTGCTCTGAAAATCTTTCTTACTGTTCATATTATATCCATTGTTACTGTGTCCAATCATTCATCGTGAAAAATCACCTTCTTCTTGTAGCGAGTAGCCTTTATGAAGAGAGGGGCCTTTAGGAGACTTTCAAACCTTCATGTCTCACTGATCCAAAAGCAGATGAAAATATTTGTAGCTTTTAGAAAGTTTCTCACATTTTTTTAGACCATTCCCAGGTTGTCAGGATGAGTAAAATTTCTGGAGGACAGAGGATGAAAACAGCATATTTAGAAATATATAGAGTTTTTCATTGCATTACACATACTAAGGTTGCACACACATACTCTGTGTGTGCATGAACACATGCCTCTGTGTGTGAGACAGGGAGGGAGAGCACAGAAGGCAGAGTTCTGGATTATTTTAAGAAATATAATATGATGTCCAGTTTTTCACTACAAATATCCAGAAAGCTGACAGAAAGTAGAGTGAAAGATGGAGTTCTGAGACAGAAACGTCTTGCTTTTCCCAAACCCATAGAGGTATTTATCTTCAAACATATAATGGTCATCCATATTTAGTATTGAACAAAATGAGTGTGAAATGTATGCACAGTGTGCTAATGAGAACATATGTATGTACATAGGGAGTAAGTGAGACAATGGAGATTAGATTTAAGTCAAAGAAATTTTCTCATTAATTCCTTGAGCAAGTTCCATTTAACCACCTCTAGTCTGGCACATCAAATCTGTAAGTTTACCCTTTGTTATTAACCAAATAAGTGAGCTAGTCTACTCTTTAATTATTGTTACGACTTTGAGACTGGAACTCATAAAAGAATTTAGTTGGAATTTTCCTATTTTTATGATGCCTTTTTTTTTTTTTTTAACCTAAGTGATGTTAACCTGCATAGAGTTAAGAGTGTGTCTCTATCTACAAGACAGATGGAGAGATACTTTTTTACAAGGGCAGGTAGTGATAGGAGAAGGGGAGGTGGTTTTAAGTTGAAAGAGAGTAGGTTTAGGTATTGAGAAGAAATTCATTATTGTGAGGGTTATGAGGCACTGGAGCAGATTGCCTGGAGAAGTTGTGGATGCCTCATCCTTGGAAGTGTTCAAGGCCGTGTTGGATGGGGCTGTGAACAGTCTGATCTAGTGGAAGGTGTCCCTGCCTATGGCAGAGGATTTGGAACTAGAGGATCTTTAAGGACCGTTCTATGCTTCTGTGAACTCTAACATTTATAATTGTTTTTCTTCCTTATATAATGTAGTTCTGAGTAGAGCTTATCAATGAAACATTCAAAAACTGAAATGTAAAAGTTAAAAATCTAAACATCCACAAACCACATAAATAATCAAAAGTCTAAAGAAAATAGATTAAGAATTCAAATACATCTGTAAGTATACGAACATACCAAAAATATTCAGGGACCATAACTAAGTATTAAATGACTTATGAAATTATGCAGACTCATACAAAACTTGAAAATTTCCAGTAAGTGTTCTGCAAATAACTGGTGAATTAAAACTCATTTGCTTAAAATTTCTGCTCCAAAAAAGTGTAAAGTAGATAAAATCATTTCCAGCATTCAGATAAGGGTTCAGCTCGATGTGCTGTAGAGTGCTACTTTCATTGCTTTCAATGGGACTAATTTTTACTATCAAAGGACCTGTTTCATAAAATCTGTATTTGACCTAAATAATTTCCTGTAACATAGTACAATCAAGTACTTTGATAATGCATCAGAGAACAGAGTAATGTCTATGTGCTAAGAGAAGCACTAATAACTTTGAAAACTACATCTTGTTTTATTTTTTATAATATGAATTTCAGGTAAGTGCAAAGTGTATGGAACTCAGGGTCTTCAGCCTAACAAGATTACTTCAGTATTCAAAAGTGGTTCTGGTGTGCAATAAGGGCACCTTTTCATTATGGCACTTTACAAATACTTAATAAAATTTAATCCTTTTTCATAATCATGCTATACTGTTCCTTGGATTTTTACTACTTTTTTCACTTTTAAATCGTATTGATATAGGTAAGATGGTTTGCCAATACATGCCATGTACACTTAACTTTTTTCTTTAAAGTATTTACTTTTCCAACCCACAGGAATTTCAAGTTATTTGACAGTACTTCATACAATCACATTTGGCGTCATGGTATTGAAGTGGCACCTAGGGAACTCCATTTCCCTACTATCCCATAGGATCAAAACCATTCACATTTTGTGTTTTCAGGATCTGATGATTCAGTTCCAAATTTTACATAACATTACATTTTCTATTTTAGCTCTGTGCTTTGTTCCCCACCAAAATATTTTGTTGCCATGATGAAACAAGTATTTCTGTTTGACTTAGTACATTCACCAGTCAGTCTAGTATATTCTTTTCATGTCGGGCAGCAGAGATTTAAATCTGAAAATGTGTCACAATGCATAACTAGGTGATTAAAAAGTTCTTAATATAAAGTTTTTGGAAATCCAGCTCCTTAACAGTCTACTATCATGTTAATTTTATGCACTTGAGATTAAATTACCAGAAGAGGTTGAAAAAACATTGACAAAGTTCAGTTTTCTTTAGTTTTGTATCAAACTGAAAAGATGGTATATATCTGTCCTGTTTGACCCATTCAGGGAAACAGCTTCTCTGAAGGTCTATTCCATATTTTCATTAATGATTTAAATGAAACAAAGGGTGTAGCCATGCAGTTGACAAATGACACAGTATTTGTGGAGTTTGCAAATATTCTGGAGATCCACATATGTCAGAGAAAAGTTCCCAAATCTGATTAAATTTAATGATGACATACACAACTACCACACTTGGCAAAGACGTTACATGGGCAGTTACAAAAGGAGGAAAAGTGATGCAAGAAATACTACACAAAAGTATGGATATGCCAAAATGTGAATGAAGGTTTATAAGATGTTGCCAAAAAAGGTAAATGTTATTCTGGGAATGATTCATGGAAAATTGACAGCTATGAGTGAGATTTTTACTTCCTTCTTCAGTCTTGGCAAGGCTTCAGCTAGAAATTAGGTTTGGGCACTGTTCTCTAAGAGAAAACAAACAAAAAAGAGCAACAATGTGATCAGAGATTTAAAGACACGAGAAAAGTTTTTGTCTTGAACTGAAAATTGAATTTGTATAGTCTAGAAAGAACAGTGCAGAGGACATGGCAATTATCTCTATGAAAATGTTCAGGTATCATGAAAAGAATACCTTTATCCCCCATCACTATGGGATAAATTTGACTTAATTTAAAACCAAGACAGTTATGTTAGACTTTTTTTTTTCTTTGCTGTAGTAATATGTAAACATTGGAAGAGGCTACTCTAGAAAGTCCATGAAAGTTTAAAAAGTAAGAATGATTCAAGTTAATCCTGCCTGAAAGCAGAGTAGATTGACCAAATGACTGACACATTGAATCACCTTTTTAATGAATTACAAGTAAACAATGCAATCAACCTTAGAAAAATAACAAATTGGTGTTTGATCTGGGTTTAGATATGTATAGAAGTTCTTCTTGTGGAGTTTAGTTGGGTTTTTTTTTCCATCAGAAGAATTTTTTAATAGTTCCAGCCCTTCAGAATGAAAATAGGAGAGAGAAGTACTTCCATTTCTGCAGTACATGATTTAGATTTATTTTTTAAATATATGTTTCTTTTTTTTTTGTCAGAAAATATCATCACATGATATGAAGTTTTGTGAGGTTTTGTGTGTGAGCACACGTTAGTGTGCTGACTAATGGCGTTACTCTTTGAAACACTAGTATTTTCTCCTTTCATTTTTGCTGACAGATGATATATTTTTCCCTAGCTCTTGGAACTAAAAGCTTTTCATTTAATGATTAAAAAGGTACTTGCTTGGAATGGTATGATCTTGCCATTCTGAGAATATGATGACAATAATATGATTGTGATGTAATTACAGCATGTACAGCTTCGGGAAGTGATCTCATTTTCTGAAACCTTAGGTCCTTACAACAGTTAGCAGAGGCTCTAAACTTTCCTTTACAAATGGGAAAAGGGAAAAGTTTTTTTTGCCTATGCAGATGCCAGTAATCAGGCTGTACTTTTAGGGCATCCTGCTGCCCTTTTCAAATATCAACTTAAGGATCCTGAATTTTAAAATACTGACCACAATAGCTTATATTCTAGATAATTTTCCCTGTATGGGTAGATGAATAAAATAAGTAGGCAAGATAAAATGTTTCTGGTACATGAACATGGATAACCTTTTCCAGCATTTTTGTTTTCTATTTTCTTCTCCAGCAATATATGCCACTTGCCATTTCAGGGGGGGGAAATGCAAGAGCAGATTAGCTTTTGAACCTTGGTCCACATTATTGAAGACCACTGTTATAAATGCAACTGTAAAGGGATCATTTCAAGTTGAGCAGTGATACTGCTCACTATATCATTCTTTTGCTTGCTTTTTGCTGTATTTAACTGTGGGTCTTATTCAGCTTAAATATCTACAGTCAGGAAGACCATTGACTAAGTTTTGATAATGAAGTCAGGAAAGAAGAAACAGCATATGAGCATGTAGTGCCTTCTAAACAGTCTAGAAACCTTTCGAGTAAGTAGAATAGATAGTATGGCACAGAAAAGTATGACACGGTGCTGTTTAGAACAAGTGGAGTGAGGCACACAGAGGCATGACCTTGTGTTGAGTAGCCTACTCTTTATGTAACCAATTTTCATTAAAGTAAGCTGGTGAGTACAGGAAAGAATGTCTATAATATTATTTTATTTTTATTTAATTCACTTCAGCATTATATTTCCTGGTGGTATTTGTCTATGAATATTCTAGTGAACCAGAATTAGAGTGCAGGACTGTACTTATGTAGTTAATTAGCTATTTTTAAGAAATAGTTCATTTAAAGGAAGTGCTACATAATGTTTAGAGAAGATCAGTCTTGTACATGTAACCAAGACTAGCCATGGCAATTCAAATGCATTGCAATTGGAAACTTCATCAACTGCAGGTAAATGGGAAACAAAGGAAATTATTGTAGGAATCAGATCTCCCCTTTTAAAATGGATGAGGATACTAATGTCATTCTTCAGTACCACCACTCCTCCTTTGAGTTATTCTCTGAGATTAAGCTGAAGCAGCTCAAAAAACTGTATTTCTGTAGCATCCCAAAGTCTTTTATTTATAATTTCCTTGAAATGAGAGGGAAGATAATATTTTTCCCCATGTTTCTGTTCTCTTCTTACCATATCCATTCATTGTACTCAGAGGATTTGCAATTGTTCCCACTTTGTGCTGCTCCAAGTGGGAAACAACCCTCAGACAACTGCATGTGAAGGGCAAGAATCTTTGAGTCTCCTTTCCATAATGTCCTCAGAAGTCTTGTCCTAAAATCATGAATACTACTTCACCAAGTTGGTGAAAATGAATTTGCTCTGTGATTTTTATGACATAAAGATAACAGAAATGAAACTAACTCCAGTTATCCTGCCACCTGTGCCACCAACATCTAAGATGAAGATAAATGACCAATTCTTTAATGAACAGTTCTTTAATGATGTTGTCACTACGCAGAAGGTTGTGTGTTTTACTTGTTTGTTGGTTGTTTCAGCTGTGTTGCTATACTTTTTCATTGCTGTCTCCATATGGACTCTGGTGAATTATATAATTAGTTATTCAGCAAACCAATTCTGAAACTTTGTCTTCCTCTACATTCAAGTATTTCTGATAATTTTACTTTATATCTAACTGCATGTGGGACTCCTGCATGCTATAATAGACTGCTCCAGCAAGAGTTTTGATAATAGTAGATTGCAAATCTTTGAAGTTTTTCCAACTATACAAAGTCTATATTGCATTTCTAGAAGTAGGTTGTCTTAGTTCAAGGGGAGAACTAAGATATCTATGTTAACCAAGAAAAAAAATTAATCCCTCTCCCTTTACATTTAGAAAAAACAGAACTTTAATTAGGAAATATATACNAAAGCAGCCCCCCAGCCACTTCCCCCACCTCCCCGAGCCGTTCTCCCTCCCCGTCCCGGCCTGGGGAGAGAGCAGAACAAAAGACCCTAGCCAAGCGATTAGCGTCAGGATATGAATATTCATTTCACCCTTTGTTAACCATTTTACACACTCAGGTGTGGCCTCCAAGCTTTTAGGAAGGAATTCCAAGGAGTATTGAAACTATAACATAGGTCACAGGTAAAACTAAGTCTACCCTTCATGCTACATCTTTTACTTGTAGAAGACATACTCAATTGCCTATAGTTCTCAAATTATTTTTTAGGTAGTGGAGAAAATAGGAAGAACATAAGGCTAAACTGGGGGAAAATATCATAAGGCAGAAGCAACAGAGAGGTACAGAGTAACATGAGCTTAAAATGTCTGATAATTCTCTGAAGAGTATCAACTATCTCAGGCATCACTGTCTTTTGCACCTTCTTGTTACTGCCTCTGCCTGTTCCCCCATTCTTTGGCAGACATTTTCGCTTTTATGGTGAATGGAAGAAGCAATCTCTTATCTGCTCAGAGTGGTAAGTTGTGTTTGTGGCATCCTTCTGAAGGCCACTTTCATATTGCTCCATAATAATGAAATAGCAGAGCAGAAAAATAAAAGAACAAAAACCAAATAATAAACAAAAGAAAAGAGACATTTAGTAATAAAGAATGAGTCAAGATGAATGGGGAAATATCCTCTGCAGATGTAGGCAAAGAGATTGATTGGATGTGGTAAGGATGAGATATCACTGCCACTAAGAGAAAGCAGAAAAAATGGTACTATCTGAGGACGTCATGGTTGGAACAATGAAACAAAGAAAAAGTGAAGTAATAGGATGAGATGAAGAAGTGGAACTATGAGGCTTTATTACTGCTTCATTGAATCAGGAGAAAATATCTTTAATCTGGAAATTGCCAGGTATATGTTAAAGCAGCAAGGGCACAATTACTGTGCAGCACAGAAAACAGTTTTTGACTCCCTGCAAGAAAAATGGTGAAATCCCGGGTCCACTGAAATTCCAAGGGACATCTGTCATGTAATTACAACCTAGAGATATGAGTTCCGCCAGTTTATTGAATATTTGCCTATAAATTTGTTTATCATGAAACTAGTCCTAGATTCTCATTCACAGATATTTCTGTAAATTTGAAGCCTGTCAATTTTATTCAGAGTTAATCCGATAATTTCATAATTTCATAAAATAGATTAATGGAATTCCTAACAATACAAGCACAAGTCAAACTCAGTCAGAAAAGCAGATAGATTCCTTAATATGAGGAATCCACCTTAGTGGCATTTTTTTTATCTAATCTAGGGCTGGATCACAATTAATTATGACCACCCAAATGCTTGCTTGATTTCAACAGCTACGTATGGAGTTTCCTTATAGTTGGTGTGACTCCAGGAATAGTACAGGGATGGAACTGGGTGCATGGCTGACATGCATCTCACATGCTCACCTTGCTAATTCTTAGAAGCCATGTATTTAGTGCCTTATATCAGTCTGGTGATACATGTACTGTGGAACACTTAAACTACCTGATTTTTCTTTATGGCAAAGCACCCACTTGCCAGGTTCCATTTCCTTGCATTCTTCTCTGAGAATGTAAAACATACCATATATCTGTCCACATTTTCACCACTGGGTTAATGTTGCACACTTCCCCCACCCTCAGAGGTTAACTCCCAGGTAGGCATCACATAGTCCAAGGATAATTTGTCTTTGCCTAATTTTAGATTTCAGCTGTGGTTGTCTCTTCTTTCACAGTCCTTTTGACTCTTTTTTTTTGCCTAAATCAACAGTTGTGAGAATATACTTGGGAAATTATGCAATCTGAAAGTAAATTTTAAACTGTAGATACAACATAGCGGTTAAATCTCTGAAAAGGAATTATAAGTGAAGGGTAGTTTTTATGAATATTTTAGGCTTGTTTATGACAGGGGCAGAATAAGATTAGAAAATATTCAGAATGATGCAAGAAATATGTTGTAGAAAAATTTGCCCCTAATTCTATATGAGTGATATGTAGAAGTTCTATCTGGCCTGAATACTCAGAAATATTAAATGTGATTCATAAAATTCAAGCAAACATAAATTTGTGCCTAATTTGTTAATACTGGGTGTCAATTTGTTAGGGAAAAAGATCTTATTTTATTTGCCTGCTCCAGGGAGCAGAAAGAGCCCTTGGTTAAAGGGATCCAGTCTAGTCCAGAAGAGGATAGTCCAGTGAAAGAGTGCGAGGCGATCCATTGAAGAGTATGAACCAAGAGCTGAGAGGAGCTGTGGCACGGGTACGGCATGCCCTTTCTGACAAAGGTACAGCCCTACTGCATCAAGGCAGGGCTAGGAGAGGGACAGTCCATCAGCAGTCCCAGGTAAGTTGAGATAAAAGTCTGGGGTGATTGCAGGGATTGCCTTAGGAATGACAGAAGGCAGGACTATAAACAAGACTACTACAGCATATATTCAAGGTCTATCCAGGAACCCCTCGAACCAGGACAGCAGGAGGCAGGTCTGGGCTCAGGGACACCTACAGTGTAGCTCAGGGCTTCAATAAAACCTTCATGGCCGTGGGAAGAGTGAGTGAGTGAAAATTCAGGTGAGGCTGCTTAGGGAAGCTAAAGCCTATTAGTGTACTCCATATCCTTAGAGTGTAAATCCAAAGAAATCCAATTCACTAAAAGGCATAAGCAATGGAATTTTCAGTAATCAGTCTCTCTTGGTCAAGTTTTCAAGACTGCTATGTGCTAAGAAAGGGTTTTGAAAAATTATGAGACATTTAATAAATATTTATATTGTTCCTTTTTGTGTGAAATAAATAATGGACTCTAAATATTAAAAAAAACACCACCACCACCAACAACAACAACAAAACCCACAACACTGGATATTTAAAAGAGATTAAATTACCAAATAATATTAGAAATGCTGCAACATGTAAATTTGTGATGTGAAGCCTTATTTTACTCCCATTAATGCATATTTCATAAGAATTCAAACACATTGTATCCCAAAGAGACCTTCAATGATTCCTGTTCCAAATTAAAATATCTTAAGTATAATTCATTTTATATGTAAAGACTACCTTTACACACATTCGAAGGAGTCTAGCTATGCAGATTGTTGCTCAGTGCAGTTTGCAACGGCAAACAAGGTTCATTAAACACTGCTCATTAAACCCCTACTCTAGAGTGTTCTTTCTAAAATCTATCTACATCTGTATTCACCTTAATTACATTTATTACACCACTCACATCAATTTTAATCTTTATAAAATTTGTATTTTATGCATGGCCTGATAACTCTGCAACATACTCCTGTCAACATTTTCTTTCATTGCCTTTTAGTGCTTACCCTTTTCTTTTGTTCTCTGATAGAACCTTATCCAAGGCTTCCAAGTTTGACATGCTGACTGATCTCAGAAATTTAACCAAGCATTGAAGCTACAATAAAATGTGAATAATGGCCAAAAGTGATTGAAGCTGGTTAATGCAAATACTGAACAGATGAAATCATAGAATCAAAACAGTTGGGGTTGGAAGGGACATTAAAGATCATCCAATTCCAACACCCTTGTCAGGGGCAAGGACACCTTTCACTAGAGCAGGTTGCTTAAAGCCTCGTCTCAAACACTTCCAGGGATGCGGCATCCACAACTGCTCTGGACAACCTGTTCCAGTGCCTCACTATCCTCACAGTAAAGAATTTATTCCTAATATCTAATCTAAACCTACTCTTTTTTTCAGTTTGAAGCCATTCCCCCTTGTCCTGTTACTATGTGCCTGATGTAGGTTTTGGGCCTTAGGCAGTCATGCCATACTTGATTGGTTGGTACAACTGCTAGGTAGATTTTTGAACCTTTATAGCAACAACCTTTTCTCATTGTTTCAGGTAATACAAGAAGTTTTCTGTCTTCCAATATAATTTACATTTTATAATCCCCAACACATACCTTAAGAAAAGTAACTCATGGGGTACTTTTCAACCAAGGTTATTTTCTGGTTCAGACTCACTCTTCTATGTAACAGAGCATATGTTTTTAAAAATCTTCTCAGTTTAATTTATGTGATTGCAAATAAATAAGTCCACTAGAGGGCAATAACATTGTTAATCTAGCTAAAATAACAACATTTCACTTGATTAAAAAATTTAAGTGAGTAAGGAAAAGCACAGGGGGTCATTTAAGAGACAGGGTGTTTGTACTGACTCCAGACTGGAAATACTGCTGTCCAGCTTCCCTAGTTCTCCTATTCCAGGCATAAAAATGAACACCCAGGGTAAACATCTTCAGATGTGCTGGTCTGCTATTCCATGAGGTGAAAAGGAAATGTCAAAAGGACAGGACAATTTTTTAAGTGGAGAATTTCAGGAATCCCATTTACCTAGTGTAATTTAACCTGAAATATTAGGCACTTTAGTCCTTATCCTGAACAATAATCACATGTTCTACTAGTTAAAATGTCTTTTACTTATGTAAAGAAGTTGAAAAAGTAAAGTATTTGTCATGAAATCTCTTCCTGATCTGCAAACTTCCAGAGAGACTGGTGTCTTTAAAAAGCTATCATTTAGGAATATACACCAAATCTTACCGGATGGGAAGAAAAATGGGAGCAAAGAATAGTAGAAAAGATAGCAAGATAGTTAGTAGGTTCCAAATGTTTTCATTGGAAGAAATGGCAAAAAGAATATTCCTGAAGGAGAAAGACTGAGACCGTATTTCCCTGTGTCAGCTCATCTTCACCTCATTCCTCAGAGCTTTTCTAGGGCTTTCTGTCATGCATGTTTCACATCTGATGAAATGAGTACTAATTTCTACAGTAATGCATGGGTGGTACAAAAAGCATACAAAAATGATGAATACAGTGCAATTTCAGATTTGTATGGTATAAATTAGACTGATAGATTAGACATTGTACAGGTATATGCAGAAGTCTGCTCATTTGTCTTTCTAGATAAGTCTAATGCAAGACTGTTCATGTTGATATTGTGAAAGTTCTGGTGGAATAACATATACACTCAAATAATCTGCAAAATAGAGTAAAACACACTGATACTATCAGCAAACTCTTTCATTTATATAATGAATTAATTTATCATTTATGTAAACAAGGTAAAGAAAAAGGTGGAAAAAATCAGTAAATTAACTTTTGTCTAGAAGTATATTAAGTGTAGAAATTAAGGATGATGATGTGTGACTAATCTGCAGTAAATTTATTTACAGTGTCAAAATATTTTTTTTTCAGAATATTCATAAACATAGAATTTGAACACATTTAAAACACTGTTAGGCTCCTATATTCTCATTCATACTGATGTTTAGCTGAACTCTGTGAAGGTACAGTTCTGATAAACCTCACCATAAATGAGACTAAAACTGAGTGAAAAATAAGCATTACTGATTTTCAGTGAACTTTTGTTGAGAGCACATATTTTTAACAAAGCAAGCACTGAATTAATTAAGAAAATCTAGCAACTGTGTGATATTAGCCAATAGTCATTGGAGTGCAATGGCTAATGAAAGTTTTTAAAAAATCTATTGGTGTTCTTCGCTAATAGCTTTCCACTTTGCTACTTATTACCACAAAAGACACTACATGCTTTAGCACATACATGTAGCATGTGGTCCTCTATTTTCCTGCCAAAAATTCTGTCTTTTCTTTAGGCTTTGTCACCATAAGAAGCGATACGTTAATCGGTCTCTTCACAATCAGAGAGAAGAAACAGCAACTGAGGCCTTTGCAAACAATCCCAATGCACTCTTCAAGAGTTAGTGAGCACCAGAGAGCTTTTGTTTATTCCCTGCATGACTATTGTCTGTTGTCTACAAAAAGTAAACCTTAAAAATGAAGTCTTGAAAACAAATAATTTTTGTGTCTTTGTGAGTACTTTGAAGATCCTTCAGACTCAGGTACTCTGACAACTCTGTTGTGGATTGAATCCCAGACAGAGCCTTCCATAACAAAATATTGCTAGTTTGTTTGAAAAAAGTTTGAATGGTGTTTAACAGATACAAGTAATAAATTTGGATACTTTAGAAAGGCTACACATAATTTTGTCTAAGCGCTATTCTGTATAGTATTATGAGCAAATTGTCCTCTCTATAGTGTGTGTTGCTCCATGGAAAAATTGTCATTACCTCTGAATCCTGGGAACAGCACCTGGAGAAAGTTTAAGAAACATTACTCACTGGCATTAGGCAGTCTCTCAGAGATCCAGGCCTTTGCAGTAGAAGACATGTGGATATTAAGGAAATAAAATGTTTACAAAAAGGCACATGTTAGAATATTCTTCTGAAAGAAATAGTAACACGCATTTATTAAGAAACAACAAATTCAGCTAATCTATATTCAGTTTTAAAGCTAATTTTGCAGATTAATTTGAGCAATTAAAGTAGAAATAAAAAACTCTCTAAATTTCATCCTAATAGTAGCAAAGTTTTAATGATATCCCTAGTTTTTATATAAACAGACACTTACATGCAAGGTCTGAAATGCATTAAGGAAATAACAAACATATATGAAATTATGGGTAAATCGGTTTAAATGGAAATATGTTCCAGATGCCTAAGGAGATGCTGCTAGAATGCCTGGGATATGACGTCAAAGATGATGAGTAAATGTGGTTTAGTAGTGACATCGAATTAATCCCGAAGATAAAGTAGCATTGATGTATGCTCCAGGAGGAATTCACACAGGAAACTGTAAACTAGAAGGTCATAACTGTTGCACTAGATGGATGGGGCAATATATTCAACTTGAGCCTTCTCTCTGGCACAGCATAAGTGCCCTGTCATGCCAGGGCTGCTGGAGTCCTTGTGCCTTTTGATAGGTACCTGGAAGCAAGGGAAATAGAATACAAAACCATCTTTTCCTTCAACCTAGGTAAATGTTTAGATAAGTCCATAACCTTTTTTTCCTCTGATATACTGGTCCTGTAAAATCATGATATGTGCATCAATTCTGATTTGTCCTAATCTCCTCTAGGTAGTATGTATGTAAGAAAAAATAACACATCTAAGTATTAAAACTCAAATTGGAAAACCTAGAAGGTTTTTATTTCCAGAATGTTCAAGTGAGGTTTTGATGCAATAATCTACTGATCTACTTAATGCAGCGAAATTGTTGTCAGGGCCCCTGGGGCACCTCCAGCCCTAGCTGCCCCTACCCACCCCTCCTGGAAATCCCCACACTGCCCACAGCCCAGGGCCCCATGTCAGCCTCCCGGGGCTGTCAGCTCCCATCCCAGCAGCTCTGCAACAGGGCCAGTATCCAGGTCCCCACAGCGCTGCCACACCCTGGGCTTCTTCAAGCCATGCCCACCCACAGGTAGTCCCTGTCCCCACCCCTAAGGACATGCCTGATGCCCTGGACTCTGCTGTCCTCAGTTATCATCACCAGATGTGAACCTGACCTGTACACCTCACTTGACTTCAAACCTATTTGATCAACGTGACCTTGCCTAGTCATCTGAACTCTTGGATGAACCTGTCTACCATCTTCTGTCCTGACCTTCACCTCACTGGGGGTGAGGTGTCCCACTTACCGGAGTGGTGGGACAGGGTCCCCAGCTGCTGGTCCCAAGGGCTGCCCCAAGCAGCTCTTGCTGCTCCCCAGCAATCAGCTTCTGAGCAAGTTTTCACTAATAATTATTGTAAAGCATTCAGAAATAATACAGATCTTAAATGATAATCATGAGACAACAAATCCCTCATCCAACTGTGAACACATGTTTTTCTCTTAACCTGGTAGGTATGTCTTAAAGTATTGTGTCCAGTGCATTACACTGTAGATTCAGGGACAACACAGTTAAAATAAACCCCATACTTATTAGAATTTTTTCTGTTACCATGTTCTCATAATTTCAAAATTTATGTTCATTATAAGAATATTTTTACATGTAATGTGAAGTCTTATCTCCCAAGAACTACATGGTCCTGACTGTAAAGCTACAGAATCACTTCTGAAAATTTTTGGTAGGAAGGTGTCACGTCAGCAACAAAAGCTGATACTGTTGTGCAAGTGAAAGTCTCTTCTACATACACCTCAGTAAGTGGGTAAACTTTCAGTAAACTCGTAGCCCCTATTCTTTGCATATGGACACTTTTCAAATTAATCCTTCAGCAACTTAGGAGCAATATTTTTTTCACCATATTTTTAAAAGGACCTTAAGTGCTCTAACCAAGACCAAAATCCAAGTAGCACAAATAATATATAATCCTATTAATTTTCTGTTAGAAGATTGACTTATTTCTAAATTTCTACAAAATATCCCTTATAAGACCATTTTAAGTGGATTAGTGGGCTTTTTTTTTTTTTTTTTTTTGAGTTACAAACACTTGCCAGGAGGTGGAGTAGAAAGAGGATAATCTCCACAGCTTTTTTCTTTGTCGGTGAGAGAGGTTCCTCCTAAATGAACAGCACTTTAACTTAACATGCTGAATTACCTCTGGAGGAAACTGTCTACACAGATTATACAAGAAGCCAAAGCACTGACATCATTATAGCTATAATAAAATATACTTAGAATAAATACATTTTTTTTCTTTCTGAGGATGAGCCCAGATGTGTAGGCTTTCTCTACCTAGTATATGGTTTTCTGGAAATCTGAAATTGTGCTATTATGATGTCAGAGGTGGTTAGATCGTTAAATAGTGTATTTCTAAAAAATCAGAACTAAAATCCAGTGAATCATAGACAGGATGGTTCTGATCTAATTTTGTGCTTGAATCACAATCTTGGCTAATTTTCTTTGTCTGAAAAATAATACATAACTTTTCTCAAGTACCTAGCCTAGCCAGCTGAAAAAATTTGGGTGAAAAAGGACAAGGCAACATGTTGATTTATAAACTAAAGTAGTCTTCTCAAAATGCTTCTCAAAAATACCTATATTTTTTGCTGCCAAAATAATTAAAGGTTTCTCATGTCTTTGCAATGAGCAGCCTTTTGTGTCTAAGGCACAAGGAACCAGACAAATAAGAAACATAGGGTGAAATCCTTAACTCAGAGAGATACAGAAGATCTCCAAAATGTGACTTTTTATGTCCAACTCTCACATAGCACTGCCTTTACTTATGCAGCTCTAAAGTTTTATAAAGTCAGCTATAAAGACATACTGGATTCACCAGAGTGCCCTGCTCTGAAAAGGTACAATAGGTATCAGCTCAGCTTAACTGGGGGCTGCATTGCTTGGCATGGTAAAAAGTATCTTCTCTCAGATTTACCTCTGATGACTCTTGGCAAGGTGGTGCAAACCAGATTTCTAGGTGATAGCTCTGAAAAGTAAAATACTGATTTCATCAGCTTGCTAGCATACTCTTACTTTATGAAAATGCTAGGAAGGATACTGAATGGATGTACAGATCTTAAGCAACAAATACATCAAATTACTGAGGGCATGGTAGAGGTAGCTCTTGAAGGTTTAGGAGCGGACCTAATAAAAATAGATGTTTCGTGCTGGACAAATATAGACGGGTGTCTGTGTATACAAGATTATTTGACAAATGTTTGAACAGTAAGAAGGGTGCAAACAATACAGAAGACATGTAGTCTCAACAAACTCTCAATTAGACCTAGAAAAGATCAGATCAGCATTTTAGGAAATATATGGATGACAGAAGATTAATTTCCAAATTTCTGAGACAAAGTCTCTTTGGAGGGCAAAATATGTCATGAGGGAACTAAAGACAGATTTTACAATTTCTGACCTATCTGACATTGAGTCAGGAAATGAGCAACACAGTACAGAAGAAGTCAAGTGGTTCAGTGGCATCTGGGAATCTGAAAACATAATGGATAGCAGTAGGCATGCATAATCCCTTGGAAAGACATCCAAGAAGCTGATGGCAAGGGCAAACAAACAGAAAAGAATACTTCCCAGGCAGTCTTGGGTCTGGCAAAACATCTTTCCAGGTAAGAAAACAAAATGTGATGAGCTAGAAAAACATTTTTATCCCCTCAAGTCATCTGGACCTCATTAGAAAAATGACAGACCCTGTCACAGTTAGAAGAATGCCAGGCAGTGTGGGCAGCCCTCTATTGCAAAGATCTACAGCTGAGGACGATTGGATGCGACTGTCTAATTGCCACAGAAACAATGGCAATAGCCCATGTTTCCAAGAAAAACATTGCCTGTGAGACTGAGAGAACAGTGGAGAGGAAACTGTGGACAACCGCACAGAATTTGTAGACAGGCAGTATATAAAGGACAGAAAGAAAGTCATAGAGAGTGACTTAGAGTGACGTCCTATGAGAAATGAATTTGCCTAATACATCTATGATAAGGGTTGCATGAGCTGAGAATTCCTCATAGGCACCAAAACTACTTCCAAAATCATACTTTCAAAGACTAAAATATTTTTAATATTTATAGGAATTCTGAAAAGATAGTTCCCATTCTAATTTAGAAGTAATCATCAACCTTTATCCTGAAACAGAAATTTTGGATTTCTGGATTTAGCCAACTGTACATTAAACCTGTTTCAAACTGACGGCAAGATCTTTCACCTTTCTCACCTATCCCATCTATGACTTTAATGTCTGAGCTATTATAGTATATAGAAAAATACACAAAATAAATAGCTTAAATACTATCAGATGTTTCCAAGTGTGAGTTAACAATATATTAATTTGGTGCAGACACTTTAAACAGTAATGCAAACACAAAGAGATATTAATCTGTTTTATTAAATATAGGACAAGTTACCACAATTTCAAATTTTCCTCTGATTTGATGTTCAAGTGAGAAATGTTGCATTTATCCTATATAAGCAATATTAAGGAAGTGCACTGAATATTCTTCCATATATTGATAGAACACTTTGTCATAAATTGATTATCTCTGTTGTGGATTCTAACTTTAATCTAGGTTAGAACTTGTTTCCCATGTAAATCACTTACAGAATTACAATGAAGTGAAATCATACAAAGTTTGTTTTTACAGTATCAGGGAAGAACTTACAAATTAACACAACTTAGAGATTTCAGTTTTTACTTAATTTCTATGGGGGAACTGAAAGAAGTTTCTTAATTTTATCTCCACCACACTAGCATCAAGAGAATGTCGGTGTTTTAAATGGAAATTAGCACTGGCAGGTAAAAATCTGATGAGAAACAGTGAGATTGCATTTAGAAGGGCCACACCTTCCTTAACCTCCTCTCAGTGAGACTATAAGAAAGCTGACAATGTGACTGTGCCCAGTTTATCAATATTTTTCAGGTAGCCTTATTGAAAGGAATCTCTCACTTAAATGAAAAGTATAATTGATCCAGTGTAGACAGGCAGAATTGATGAAAGAAGTGGCACCAAATACTGTAAAATAGACCAAATATATATATTGCTCTGAAGTATATGTTATGCCGGATGTGAAATATTAAATTATTTTACAGTAGAGCCCTAGAGAATCACGATACTTAGGCTTCAACCCAAATATACCTTCCCTATCTGTGAAGTACTGTGAAGAGATCACCTTTTTTGACATATGTAGGCATGAAATATGATGGAAGGTTTTCTGTTTTTTGAAAGTAGGCAGTTCTACCTCTTTTGGTTATTTTATTAAAATATATTATGCATATATTTTCAAAGCTCTCTATATGCTTATGGATATTCGTACAAAATATAAATCCATTCAGGGAGTTATTCTGGTTAATGCTATTTGTGGAAAGACACCAGAGATTAAACTTTAATCCAAGTTGCCATTATAAATAATAATTTCTTGAATACTTCACAAACAGATGATCATGGTTTTAATAGAATATCTGGATTTTATCTAGAATACCAAACCTTAAAGTAGGAAGTTAATCTAAGGAGTTAGTTTACCAAAATGAGAAATTGATATCATATTATATTATGTTTCAAAATTCATTACTTAAGTTAATGAAGGCAATTAAACACTGAGACAGTTTAACAGGAACTGTGTTAGATTTTTATGATGCTGAATGGAAAACTGAATGCATTCCTAAAAGGCATGGTCTAATTAACAATTGAGTTAAAGAGCGTATGGTGAATTTCTATTCCTTTCATACATGCAAGATGTATTTATAAAGATACGTCTCACCTCAAGTATTCTAAAAAGACCTCTTCCCTAACAAGATACCTGTAAATTCTCATCACAATAGGAATGAACATACTTCCATCCTAAAGGAAAAATTAAACACCTCTTGGTGCTTATGGCATGCTGTGATGTGAGAGCATTTATGTGACACCCTCCACGTCCATTCTTCTTCCCCCTAGTACAGCTTTGGCTAGCAATAAAAATTTGAAGCACATGAAAACAGAGAAGTATCTCCTGACTTGCCATATGAAAAATGTCTCTGAAAAACAGTTTTATATTTTTTAGCTGGAAATGTTATTTTATATATATGTAGATTAAACTTTGATTTTACAGATTTTAAAATTGCTCCTTCATAGATGTGCTCATGTGTTCATAGATATAATATAATATGAAGTGAAGAGGGAAGAGTTAACAGCCTTAGAGTCTGTTTCTACTAACATATTTTTATTGGAATGAGCTATCCATTTCACTTTGTCATTACCGTGCTGATTTAGAGTCTTAAAAGATAATATATAATTTCCCAGTGTAAAAAAGAAGTGAAGGTTGGAATATAGCTTATCTGCAAGGGAAAGAGAGGGTTGGAAATAAAGTAGGAAAATGTGGTTAGTTTTTTTAAATGCAAATTTTAAAGTGTTAAAAATAGTTTTAATTGGCCTGGCATTGCATGAATATTATTGGATTAGTCATTAATTCAAGCTGGCAGCAGGTTTTTTTAATACCTTTCCTACTTTGCCGTGTGAGAAAACAGATCATTTTAATGGGTATTTAAAGCCTCAAGATGTACCTAATACTGGAAAAACTTCAATGCAAAACTGGAAGAACCATAGCGACTTCCTAATTTTATTCAAAACAGTCTCAATGCAGCTAGTATGTCACACAGAGACATCTCACAAAAAGACAGCTCTTGTTTACAGGATGACAGCAATGATAAGGTTGGCCGCATTTGTGCTGTGTCTTTTTTCCTTTACCTACTTGCTATTTTAAGGTTAAAGAGCAGCTCATGTTGAAATCTGTAGTTTCCTTCCAGTCAGTAAGGCTTTCACTGAGGATAGTTAAAGAGTAGGTTAAAGAGTAGTTTGGAAACTAAATAATTAATAATTCTAAATTAATTGGTTCCCACTGGGCTGTATTTTTCTATTCAAGGTTGGACTAACCACAGCCTGAGACACAAAAATAAGTAATGAACTTCTCTGAGGATAGACAGAGGACTAGATTTAGTGAGAGATTTAGGCACACAGAAGTGTTTGACAGCATCTAAATGCACCTTTCCATGTAGATTCTCCAGATGGCTCAAAAATAGATGATATACCTCTACTAATATCCCAAATTACTTGCTCAGGTTCTGAAAAGGTGCAGTTTTGCTATCCAAGAGCTCCACGTATGTGGAAAAAAAGCATGCTATGCAGTGCAGTACCATGCACAGGAGCACAAGTGTTCACTGGCATATCAGAGCATACAAAACCCTGGTAACTGTAAACATCTTGAAGCCTTTTGCACTGTGTGGTATTTTTTTACATATTCTTGAGTCTAAAATCGTGAACATTCATTTATCTAAATAAACAATTGAAAAAAAACCCCAATTTTATTATTTTCAACTACACTGTGCAGTTCTTGCTGGTGTCCTTGTAAAAGGTGCCTCAGGCCTAACAATTAAGTCACTAACAAAGCCCTTGTTAGTGTTTCAACACTAACAACCAACAGTAAAAATTTTAAACCCACAGGAAACATATATAACCAACCAAAGCACATAAAGCTGAAGTAATCAGTGAAGATGAGTAAACAAAATATTGCTAACCGCAATACCATATTCCTTTTTTTTTTTTTTTTTGTCCTTTAATTGTTTGGAATCTTACACAGGAAAATACTGATTTGACAGCATTTGAAAAACTTTAGAGGTTATAGGCTTCAATATGCTCTTTGTGGCAGAAGTGAGGCAAGCTAGGCTATGTTAGATTGTTATATTTTATATTGAACAGTTATTGCTGCTGCAGGAATCCAGTCAATTTTCTTTTAATACATGCGAGAGCAGGAAAAATATAAAAAGATGGTGAGACTGGGTCTCCATTGCAACTTACAAGTAAGGAAATTGCAAGTAAAGCGTGCTGTCTTATCTGTAACTTCCAGATTTGATAAACCTCTACTCATGCCTGTGAACAGAGGAAGAGTTGGATGTAAGAAAGCTTATACAAATTTGTATGGGTAATCTCTGTATGTAAAACAACCTACCCCAGCATTTTCAGTCCCTTTTCAGAACTTATGTTATACCTGAGTCCATCCTGGCCCATCTTCAGTCAGCTGGAGAAAGTGCTTTATTCCTAAACCCTCACAGTGCTAAGTGCTGCCTCCTCTTCCTTCAGTCTGTACATTTGAAATGTAAATACAGTGAGGATTCTTGTTTAAACTCTGTAAAGAAATGTGATTTTTGACTTGCTTCCCTTCCTAACTTCTACATTTGCTCAACTACGTAATTTATAGATTGCCTAACATGTCATGTACACAGTGAGAGATCAAGACTCTTAATTGTGTATTTAGATTCCAGATTGGTAGGTCTCTTGTCAAACCGAGAGGTTCCTGGGGATAAATCCCATTCATTTAACTTGGATAACTAGCTAATACCTCCACTTTTAGGTATCTAATGAAGTAGTAAGATTTACATCCAGTGCAAGGATGTATTTGTCCAGGGTTAATCACTTAAATAAGGCAGATATGACATCACTCGTGGGACGCCTACTTTCCTGACTGACCAGATAGATGTGAGCTCTCCCTCTACAAGTCTATATGCTTTTATACAGCTAAACTGAAACGTAAACAGAGCAGGCTATAACCTGAGAATACTTTGTGGTCTAGCCTTAAATGCCTGACCCTGCATTCTGAGTTTTTTATGTTGTCCCATTTATGTTTGATTCCAGTCCTCAGAATCATTCTCTTATCCTCACATGATAGTCTGAATTTAAAGGGGTTTCCAGCTCTATATCATCAATAAATTTTGTTATCACATTGACGTATTTGCACCAAGGCCCTAATGAAATATCTCCATAACATCAGACCAAATGCTAACCTTTTATTCAATTAAAAAAACCATCTAATTTCAGTTATTTTTTCAGATTTTGTTGATCGGTTTCTTACCTATCATACAGTTCCTCCATTTGTTCCCATTTTTTCTGATTTAATGAACATCCCATGCGACACTGCATTAATGTCTTTTAGTGAAGACCTGATTAAATCTGCTGTATTTCTCTAAATGGCTTAGAAACAAAGGAACATGACCTATTATATTAAATAAGCTTAGAAATTACATTTCAGAATAGTTTAGTGTAGAGACATAATAATTTTAAGATGTTCATCAGAAATAAGAAGCAATATTCTCAGAATTCATGCAGAGCCCAAACTGGAAGACTTATTAAAATAAGTGGAGAGAAACCAAAACAACACTCTGCAGGGAAAAATAAAATAAATAAATTTTAAAAAAAAAGAAACCAACAAGAAAAACCCCACCAGATTAAAAATGTAAGCTTTTTGAAATGACAGTTATTAACTGAGTTATTTTTAGTGAGCTGATATTTAGATACCAATCAACTCAGTACCCTACTGCCTTGGTAACTGCAAATACTGGCCCTACAATATTATATGATGCTTTATTACTCTCCTCCTTGGTTCTTTTTTTTCTGACAATGTGATGAATTATGTTGGTGTTGCAAGTTATTGAGTCACTAAAGTTAGAGCACAAACTCCTTTTTGTGACAGCACTAAGATATTACTCTGCCTATTCCTTGAAAATGGTCTTTTTGAAGTTGCAACTTTTTCTACATGCACCTAAAAACCTAATATCTGTGCTCTGTTAAAAGAGATACACATCACATCATATCCATGTGTCACATATGACATCAATAAACCCTGATACATTTCTTGCTAGGTGTTTGTATCAATGCCTGAAGTACAGCACTGCTCCAGAGGATAAGAATAGCCTTGGAAATACAGATAAACAGGGAACTCTTGTGATTCACAAGCACAGAAATGTCTTACGGCGTGCAGTGCTAAACGTGTTCTGTATATTATTTTCCACTGAAGATAGATTGTATTTTTTCTTCTTCTGTGAACAGAAAAGATTAGTACAATGATGTGTAATAACACTTATCAGATGGCAAAATCAGAGGTGAACAAGATCAAGAAAAATTTCTTATTCACAAAATATAGGATTTTAATTAAGGGGTGATCTCTAAGAATGACTATTTTCAAAAAAGTTACTCAAATATTGGCAGTTCTGAAATGCTGCCATCAATTTGAACAGAGAGAAAATTCGTGCTTCTTATGTTCATTTTCACATGTCTCTCTCCTTGACTCTCTGGACATTTTGTATTCATGGTGTGTTAAAAATTGTTCCCTTTTTCAGCTTGGGCCTAGGAAAAAATTACACAGCTGTATGTGCCAAGCACTTTACTCATCTCACTATTTTTTGTTTGATTATTTATATAAGGAGATTTATTCTTGAGCATTACTGTGGAAAGGGCTGGAGCACCAGTAAGAAGGGTGGTTGATCAGGTGAAATGCAATTACATAAATTTGACACAAGTTCAATGGGAAACAAGTATGACTTACTCTCTGTAAGGGTGTTTCTGTCTCTAAAGCAAACTGGTGCTCTTAAGCACCGTGAAAGTTATCTACGAAGATGCTCAGAGAAAACAGCCTATATGAAGAGATTAAGGGAGGTTTTCTCGACTATCAGACGGAAGATTAAGGAACAAAGAAATAACTACTTGAAGGGTAGTTACAAACACAAGGGAGCAAAACCCTTCTCAGCAAATGTTTCAACAAGTGACAATAAGATTATTCAGGATGAATAGGAACACAAGAGGTCTCTAATCTGACTTCCTACTCAAAGCATAGTCAACTGTGAGGTCAGACCCCTTTGCTCATGGCTTCACATAGTCTAGTGTAAAAAACTTCAAGGATGAAAACTGCATAATATGCCTTGCCAACCACTTCCATTGTTTGAGTGCCCTCATTGTATAAACGTTTATCTTTATATCCAGCCTGAGCCTCTCTTGCTTTATCTTATGCATGCTGTACCACATCTACCCACTATTCACCACTGTGAAGAGCTTGACACCGTACTCTCAATCACCTTCCTTTTGGTACTGATAGATTACCATTAGGTCTTTTTGAAGCCTTCCATTCTCCAGCGTGAACAAGTCCAGCTTTCTCAGCCTTCCCTGATAGCGCAAATACTCCAGCCCCAACCATCATGGTGACTCTCTTCTGAGTTTGATTCCCTTGTTCACAATACTTTCTATACTGGGAGATCCAAAACTGGGTGCAGTATTCCAGATGTGGTCTCATGAGTGCTGAATAGAGTGGAACTTCCCCGTATCTGTTTGCTGTGCCCCTGTGGATTTCACCCAGCATGCAGTAGGCCATCTTTGCTGCGAGGACACACTACTGGCTCATGCTCAGTCTGCTGTCTATAAAGATCCCCAAGTCCTTTACAGCAGAGCTGCTCCCTGGCCAGGCTCTTCCCAGCCCATATAGTTTCTTCTTTCTTAGATGCAGGATTCTATGTTTGTCCTTGCAGAATTTTATAGGGTTCCTGTTGGCCCATTCCTTCAGCCTGTCCAGGACACCTTGGATGACCGTCCTGCTCTCAACTGTGTCAGCTGTTTCCTCCGTTCCAGTATGATCTGCAAAACTGAGGAGACTGCACACAGTGATTTCTTCAAGATAATGGTGTTAAATGGAACAGATACAAGAGCAGAACTCTGCACTTCTACACCTTTTACCACCTCCAGATAGAGCACAAACCCATTAACCACTACCCTCTGAGCCCACTACCCTCCAACCGTCCTTTTACCTATGTAGACTTAATTGTACTAATTTGCACTCAAGAATATTGTGCAAGTCAGTATCAAAATATTTGCTAAAGTCAAAGCAAATTATATTCACCTCTATAATCTCCTTCACAGTCCTTTTGTTTTATCATACAGTGCAATCAAGTTGATTAAACACGATTTATCTTTGGTAAATCCATGCCCACCACCTTCTTCTCTTTTGTGTTACCAGAAGAGTGTACCAAAAAGACTCCTTCCATTATTTTCCTAGGGACCAAGCAGACTGCTTCGCTTGCCACAAACTGAGGTTTGGAATTCTGAGGTTTTTTATTAGGTAAAAAATTTGATAAGGAGTAATACAGCTCTCAAACAGATGATGGAATTTCCGTCTCTGGTGCTTGTCAAGTCTCAGCTAGGCAAAATCAATACTGACCTAATTAAAGACTGATGATCTCCTATGTTAAAGAATCAGCTTGTATTAGATGACCTGAAAAAGTCTGTCTAAAAAGCACTGCTGTGATTTTATAACCCTTGGATATAATTAGTCCTAAAATTCACAAGGTTTTGAATATCCTATATATGATGGGATGTTGAGATGCATTTATGGCTCTTAATAGTAACCTTATTGTCTTTTGAAAACTTACCTTGTTTTCTACCACAATCACATTTTTATGATCATCAGATTAAACCATTTTGTGGCTTTCATAGCATACACAGGACTGTGTTTTGTCTATTGTAGATCATTTTTTAATTACTCTGGAAAAAAAGAAGTAGTTAAGGATGCTCTAAGGCAACATTTTAAGTACAGCCAAGAGAGCTGTAGAAAACATTAAAGAGAAAATGCACAGTCATTTAAAGTCTGCTCTCATACAAAGTTCATAACTACTTTTAATATTTATAACAGAATAACAGATTGAGGAGTGCCTCCTCAATCGCCCTAAACTTTATACAGTGTGCTGGTTTTGTCTGGGGTAGAGTTAATTTTCTTCACTGTGGCAGGTATGGGACTACGTTTTGGATTTGTGCTGAATACAGGGTTGATAATATAGAGATGTTTTTGTGATTGCTGATCAGTGTTTGCACAGAGCCAAGGCCTTTTCTGCTTCTCATACTGCCGCATGGGCAAAGAGGCTGGGGGTGCATGGGAGTTTGGGAGAAGACACAGCCAGGACAGGTGATACCAACTGACCAAAGGGTTATTCCATACCACAGGACATCATGCTCAATATACAAAGCTGGGGGAAGCAAAGGAGAAAGGAGGGATGTTTGGAGTGATGGTGTTTTAACTCCCAAGTAGCCATTATATATGATTGGACCCTGCTCTCTTGAAGGTGCCTGAACACCTGCCTACCCATGAGAAGCACTGAATTAATTCCTTGTTTTGCTTTGCTTCTGTGTGTTGTTTTTGCTTTCCCTATTAAACTGTCTTTATCTCAACCCACAAGATCTCTGGCTTTTAGCTTTCCAATTCTCTCCCCAATCCTGCTGGTGGGGGAGTGAGTGAGTGGCTGCATGGGACTTAGCTGCTGGCTGTGATTAAACCACAACATACAGACACTGGAAGAGATTTTAAGTTCTACTGTGTGATATGAATGACTGCATTCCATAGTGCTTTTCATTAAAGGATGACCTAAGTACATTGCAACAGTTTTTGAATCATAGCAGCCATATCATACAGATGGGGAAATTAAGAAAAAAATTATTAAAGCCATTATTTCAAGATTGGCATTTTAGTAACATTAGGAGCACTCAGCATCTTGCAGGATTATGCCAAGTAAACTCCATTCAAGAAAACTGTGCTGAATAGACTTTTTGAGAATCATGATGCACAGGATGTTTTTCCAACAAAGCTGCATTTTCCATTTTTATGCGTCATCATCATGTTCAGTAGGACCTGTGTCCACATTACTCTATGTTCTAAAGGGGTTTTTTATATGTAGACAGTTTTTTTCAGGCCTTAAAAGTTGTATTATTACAGCTTGACTGGATCTCTAGAATCAAAAACTTATTAGTAATTGAAATTAATGGGGATTTGATCAGAATAAAAACTTAGTAAAATACATACAAAGTTATCAGATTCTATAGTAATTGTAAGAATTGAATATACCTCACCACACAATCTGTTAAAGTATATTGAGAGGGTTCTTTTTGAAATTAAGCATGGTGCAGTTTCTATTTATTTTTTCAAACTGATCTAACATTGTTGTGTATTTTAGTGCTTTTTTAAAATCTGTGTGAAATCTGATTTTCTCTTTCAGTGTATTATATTATATACATAGAATTTTCTGCCCACAAAAGATAAAATCAATGCACAGAAAAAGTATTTTTCGTTTCACACATTGCAGACCCTAGTGCTACATCCTATGATACCACAGAAACTATTTTTAAGACCTGGGTTCAAATCTAGATCGGTATTAAAATAGAATGAACAGGCTTTCCATCTCTTACTCAGAAAAAAAAAAAAACAAACAACTTTGTCACATTTTAAACATACATATTAACCCAAAGTTGTTGCCTTTGTCAAGAGATAGGAAATAGTCAGAGATCTCAAAACTGAATGGTAAGCAAGAACCCAGTATTTGCAAAACACTAGTGGGATTTCAGTTGCATCTTTTTTGCTACCAACCGCGCTCTATAAGCATGTCAGAAGGGGTCTCTAGGGCAGCTGGTCCTCTGGCTCATACCCACAAGGTTCTCACTGACTAACAGCCAGGCCTGTTGCTCACCTGCTGCTGGGTGCCAGACGATGGCAGATGCTGCCCCGGCGTGTCACTCGCTTAGATGCCAAAGGGAGCCAACTTATATCTCTTCAGACTAGTCTTATCCAGTTTATTATCAGGCCAGTCACTGCTGCTTTAATATTTATCTCTAACCAAATATTTTCACAAAATGAAGCTAAACCAGTTTTTTTTTTAAGATCTAAGCTTTCTATATCATCTGATTACCTCCTAGGAAATGATGAGTATAAACACCCTGAATCACTCAGGCAGGACAGATTAGCAGCCCTTGAAAACATGAAGTATCACTGAACAGCACACAAACATTTTCTCATGTGAAAGCAGTATTGCAAAAACAGTCTCTAGCTCGTTGGACAAAAATAAACAGATTAGTGTCCCATGCAACTGATGTTTTGTACAGTCTGGGCATTGACATAACAAGCTTATGAAGTTGGGACCACGCCAGTTCTGATTCCAGGAACACAGCAAGAGATTGATTAAAGTGAGCTTTTTACCATCTGTGGTCAGGTTATGCTTGGTATAGTTCATATATCTGCAAGACTAGCAATAAATATGCCAGTAGAGACAACAGGTTTTCATGAAGTGAGAAAAGAAATAGGTGACTAGGAAGATGGCTTCTGCCTATTGGTAGGGATTTGAAAGGGTGTGGCTCCCTGTCACCTGTGAGAAAAGATCACCCACAAAGGAAAGCTGGTACTGGGAGATGCTCCCTCAGAAATGAATTTATGATTCACACTCAAATTCATTCCAATATTTATTCAATTAAATTTGGTATTGGCAGAAATTCAAAGTCTACATTAGCAAGACAGTAACAAAATATATGTCTGGTTAGGAATGACTGGCTCTCAACTGCATCACTCTGTTAATGAGATTGAAAGTAAAGACCAAATTATAGCCAGGGCATAAACTGGCCCTGTTTAATTGTCTTCAGTGGTATGTTACATATTTATGCCAGGTATAAGTTTTGCCACATAAGGTCAGTCAGAGCAAAGTAGTTCTTTCTTCTCCACACCTTCAGCTAACACTGAGCAGCTGTCACTCCTACTACAAAAATTTCTTGATTCTGTGCACATGCCATTTCTGATCCGTCCACAACATAGGCCTTGTGCCAGCTTCTGCTGTAGGTGGCTTGGCAGGGAGCTCCATTAAGATCTGAATTACCAGCACACATAATCACCGGTGTCAGTTGTTAAATATGAGGCAGTTTTTATCAAAGGATAAAGCAGAGAGTATATTTTGTGATTAATTTCCTGTTTGATGTTTTGTTATCTCAAGCATCCAACTGAACCCAAAAAATATTTGTTTGTGCCTTTAAGCATTTTAGCACCAAACTCATGAAAACTGGAATACAGGAAGCACTTTTGATGTTTAAGAAAGACAACAAGTAGATAGCAGAAAACAGTAAAGCATATCACTTCAGCAGGTGAAGTAATACTGTGTTCTCAGATCCATTTATACCGGAGTAATTCAGATACATTTTTGTTGCCACTTTTGCTGGGTTTTTGATATATAACTTTCCAAAATGGGTTATGTGTGAATTTATAGTAATAAAAACTTAGAGCGTATTTCTAATAGCAGTCTGTATTTGTGAGCTTCCCAGGCATGTGCAATGATTGTTGAATCTATTCTTGAGCAGCATCTTCTCTTTAAAGAGTACCTAATCCATTCTATGTTATTAATTAATGCTATCATTATTACATGTATTCTTTGATGGAGTTTGCTGGGATAGACCCTACTGTTTCTCACTAATGTTCTCAGTAAATCCCTTTAATATGGGATTAGACAGTAATGCTAACATGCCAAACAGCTGTCATGGACCGCTAATATCATCTCCCAGCTTGTCTTTTAGAAATTATTTGATTATAAAGGAAGTCTAATAATGTCACTTTTCCTAGGAACAGCTTTTCTTACCTAGCCTTCTGACAGAACAGTATTTTTCAAACTATATAATACCAGAGGCATCTGGTAGATCTTTGGAGGCATCTCTTGATATTCTCTGGAATATTCTTGGCTAAAAAGATTAACCTACTTGTTACTTAACAGTTTTAAGTTTTAGTACTTTTTTGACCCATTTCATGTAATTTTGAAGGGCCATAATATCTCTACAGACATTAAATACACAGTTGCTGTTTAGGCATTAACATTCGCAAGCTCCCATTAGCTTTGGTGATATATGGATTTTCAGAAAAAAAGTTTTGTTTCACCATGATAATTCTAGTCTCCTTTTTTTTTTCCCCTGGATTTTGTAATTGAAATTTTCTTGCCTATAAAAAAAATAGCTATATGGCAGTCTGAGCACGATGTGTCTTTTTGATCATTTAATACCACAGAGTATTCCTGGGAACCCTATGCCATAAAGGAGTAGGAAATAAATTTTGGAAGTTCTGTACCTTTCATCTCCTTGGTCTCACACAGATAGATGCTTGACTATTATTGTAATCATTTTGAAGATGCATTTTTAAGCACTAAATTTTCCTTTACACATCTTAATACACCTCTTCTTCTTTTAAACCTAAAACTACCAGGTCTCAAATCTCCCATATTTTGGACTCTGTGTGAAGCAGTGACTCCCCATTACAAGCCAAGAATCCACATGGCTGCTTTATTTTCAGTAACAGAGTCTTTTCAGACTTTTTTAGCTATGTAGGCAAAATTAAGAAGATTGAGATAAAAAGTCAAGTTCACAAGAAAGAGGTATTCATAGCTTAGAGAGCACAAAAGACTGATTCTGTACTTACCTTGGTGAATGATGGAGACTCCTAAATGCAGGTCAAGGATTGGCCACTAGCTTGCCACTACTTTTGCCACATCTTTTATGTTTAACATCACTGAGGGTTATTCCAAGTATTTGAGTCATAAGTCCAAGGTGGCAAACTGTCAGTTCTTAGGTTAGTCTTACGTTCAGTGTTCTCTTCAGCTTAAGAGAGTGGAAAAGGCATATCATGGAGGTGGCCCACAGACAACTGTACTCATCCAGCTACAGTCACAGGCTTTAAGTCAGTCTCAAATAACTGACTGATAACATGACTCATGAGTTTTAGGAGAGCTTATAGCCCAGTGGGTTTATTTTCACTGATGAGGCAAAGGGATGTGCTTCACATGTCCAGTAAAACATTGTTTTGTGTTCTAATGTTTAGTGTGCTTCTGATGTTGTCAGAAAGAGTCACCAGCTGATTTCTGAATGCAGAGAACACAGTTTTCTCCCACATTTAGTTTTGGGTAAAGCTAAACCACTTTGTATGAATTTTACATACCTTTAGACCAAGGCATACATCTGGTAAGAAAATTGTAGCTCAGTTGATGGAATTTCAGGAAAGTAATTGTAAGTGGAAATAGAAATATGTGAAGGAATGGCATCATTACTAAAACAGTCTTCTGAGACTTGCATTTTAATTGCCAGGGATCTTGAAAAAGCAGTCACATAAACACAATTGCCTAGTAGTATCTAATAACATTATCAGGATACACTTGTCACTGAGATTATATGATGCAGTAAGTGCAATAATAAATAATATCAGAGAAGGATTTGCTGAAGAAATTCCAAAGGCTGAATTGCCATTTTTGTTAAAATAATTACATTGGGAAGAGTTTCAAAATTAATAGAGGAGCCATTCACTTAACCACGTAGAAAGGCTTAAACAGTGATGGTGGTGGTGATGGTGGTACATATGCTGAGAGTATGTGAGTACTCACAAAATTGTTAGCTCAGCAGGAATTTTTTACATTAAGTTTTGATGTTGTTCTTCCAAATATCCCTCTTAAATAACATCTATTGGGGGACATTTTTCAAGTCAGACATTTCATAGATTTTCTTTCTTTACTTTTGCATCATCAGCTGCTGTTAAAATTGAGAAATGAAAGGCTAAATCTTAACCAAATGGGAAAAAGGAGTGGAGAATGTGGGCTGCCTATACGAAGCAATACATAGGCGGCCAAAAATCTCTGTGGCACCAGACCTGACATGTAACTTCCCTGTCCCTGAAGTAATTCATAATATTTAAAGCCATGGGATTGTTTATGGTATTTGTCCATCTTACTGAAAACAAATCCAGACCCAGGGTTTCTCATTTTCCTCTCACATAGAAGACATTACCTTTTTATTGATGGCACTCAAAGTGATAATTTATATGCCTGAAAGAGTACGGACCGAGGGACAAGAAACTTCGCTTTTCTAATTTTCTCTTTTCTGGAGTCCTCATGTGAGGAGTTATTGTTAAGCATATATAGGGCAAGAAGCTAATAATAGGAGCCCACTATCTGTAGACTACTATACCATGAAAAGAATGCTTGTTCTTTAAGGCAAGCAGTCAAGATTTCAGATAGGAGGTGGAAGTCCTCTAGCATTATATTAATTTATATCATAGAAGTAGACAGACAGACTTGTGCTCAGTACTATTGCCTATGGAAGAAGCATTAAAAGATGAACTGAGAAGCTATAATTCCCTGCAGGAACCCATATGCGAGTTAGGAGGGAAAGTGGATTAAGATGCTAAAAAACTGTACTTATAGTTCCTCCAAACTACTCCTCTGGGGAATACCTAAGATGCTGAATTTAACAGGCTTGAATCTGGAATGAAATTCACACAGTTAAAAGGATTATTTCAGGGTAAGAGCTCTGGCCACACTTACAACATTCCTGTGGTAAACATGCAAAATCAAAGACAAAATATGCATTTATGTTGGATCATGTCCCATCTGCAGTTACCTGCTCATCTCAGTTTTGCATTCCTGTTTCTGTACTATCTTCACTTAATGAAACGTATTTTATTTCTGATTTCTAAAAATCCAGACAACTTCAAAATATTCTAATAGCCTTGGCTCAGCAAAGGGTGAAATGCAACTAGGAAATTGGAAAGGAATCTTGGTGAAGATATCCCATTCTTGCTTTAATTTATTTGAACACCTAAATCTAAACTATGAAGTTTTTATTATGTATTTCATTCCAAAAAAACATTTATTTGCAATTTTTCACTGTTGCCTGATATCAGCTTTAGGCTTCAGTATTATTGTAAGAGCTAGCTGGCAAATTTAGATTTTTCCAAAAGTGTTTGAAATATATTCCAAATACAAAAATACAATTCCATTAGATAAACAAGTCATGGACATCTTTGAAGCCTAATGAAATAAAATCCTAAATTAAAGAGCACAGTAAGTGATACAATATCTCTCCTGGCTTTAAACACTCCTAATTTATTGCCCTCCTGACATTTGAATATGTACAAGATCATCAATTTAATAACTTCCATATCTGCAAATGAAAATTCAAAAAGTCTCAATTTTCCATGTGAGGGAATACTGTTCTTTTGAAAGCACAATCTGTGTGTTGATAGTACTGCAGAACACAGGGCATACAACAAAATTAAAATAAAAAATTAATATAGCTTTATGCTTCTGTTGATTAAGGCAATCTATAAAATATATTTCACAGGAGGACAGTAGGAAACTGTAAACCCCATTTTTTTTTTTTTGTAATGATTCACCAATTAGAAGGAAACCCATAGTCAAAATATCTCGGGTTTGCCATAGATGCATTACCCACATACTGCTTTTCACCCAAAAACATTTCTGAGTTTTATTCAGAGGTGACTAAGACTGGTCTATCATTGACTATGAGACAGTAACACAGCAGTCAGAAATCCAGACAGTTTGAGTAAACACAGACACCACATTGCATCTCCCATACTATGTCAACAGAAAGACTCTTACAAAGTGATAAAAATGTACCAGGAAAATGTCTACTATAACCTGTTTTCAAGCATCTGCTTTTCCTGTAAAACTTCAACATTACATTAAAATGTTCTTTATCAACATGTCACCCGTTTGAAAGTACAGAAAGCTTCATGTGCTAGAGGATGGCAGATGGTCTGGCTAGTTCTAGTGAAAAGGTCTAGGAACTTTTGAATTGCATCACCCAACTTTGAGTTTAGTGGAAGCTGAAAGAGCAATGAGAAATTTCTTCATGCTAGTGATATTTATTTAAGGGTCACTTATACTATTGTGCAATGTAAGTGACAAATGTTTGACAAGTATTTGGAGACCCTTAGATGAAAAATGTTATTTAAATGGTAATATAACTATCTATTTATTCATGAGAGAGGCTGAAACAGAACTGGCTTTCTGTCAAAAACTGTCAAACAAAAATAGGATTCCTTCTGGATAGTTGTCTTGAGGATTCCTCCTGCTGCCTCAGAGATTTACATGGAAAGATTTACAAGTGTATTAGAGGCCAGTAGGTAGTACACAGGACTAGAAATGGGAAGAAATCTATTCTACTAATACCTCTGGCCTTAACTATTTTATCGTCTTTGACATGTCATCATTCTGCCTTCCTTTTCTTTGCTATCTGTTGTCAAGCTCCTCTCCTTTTGCAAACTTGTAAGGGCAAAGGAATGAAAGGAGACTTAAGAGCTCTAATATATCAGAAGCACAGTTCACAGTGATATTACAAGAATGCCTTAACAGTTTTACTAGTCTCTTTCAACCTCTGCCTAGCCTCTTGTCTTCTGGTGTATATTTTTATGGTGAATTAAAAAAATGAAATCTGATGATTCTATAGATGTTTGTGCAATATTATTACTACTGTTGTTACTAGTGCTGATAGTATTTGTAATTATAATAATGTTGTTGCACACATATTCATATAAAATTACCTAGCTGTACATTAGTGTCTCAGACTACAAGTTCACATAACTGGGAAATCTCCTGGCCATCTGAAAATGTCAAAACCAGACATCTGTCTCAGTTTGGTTACAGAAAGGACTGTAATGCATTCTTACAGGTCCCTGATCTGAACAATAGAGTGATCAGGAACCCCAGCAGCTTCATGTAGGTAGTAGATTAATTCTTTTCAGAATGTGAAGAAGCCACAGGCCATACATATTTTTGTTTTGAGAGGTACACTGAGAAATGTATGTATGAGGAGAATTGTACATGTTCCCCTTCAGTTACCTGCCTGTGCCTGTAAAACAGTCATATTCAGAACAATCAGTTTATAGATTAAACTATCCATGAAAAATTCATGCTTTGACTTTTCCTTTAAACATTATGCTTTATTGATTTTTAAATGTCACGAAAAGGACATGTAATTATTTAGCACAGAAAAAAAACAGGTTTAGATCTCTCAATAAACAGAAGAGACAGAAGACTCATAATAAGAAATGACAGTCTGCGGACCTTGTTTCAAAAATGGAAAAAGAAAAAAATAATAATAATTTAATGTTTATAAATCAGATAAAGGAAGATAACACTAAATAATATCAGTGATTATCTGATTGACTTTTTTGTGCATTCCTGTTAGTTGCATTTTCTACTTTGTGGGGTTTTTTTATTAAATTCAATACAAATTGTTTTTTTTCTGGCTAAAATGTTTGCAAGCAGAGAGTACAAGGTTACATGTTTGAAAACAATATGAAACCTAAATTTGTGCTTCCATGTGTGAGAATTTGTAGTAGAGCTGCATGGATATTTATCCAATCAAGAAACAAGAACAATACCATATGCCTTTGTTGAACAAGGCATCCAACACATGAATACTCTCTAAAAACAATTCTTATTCAGTCCCTAAAACTATCAATTTTTTAAAGAAGCTATTTTAATTCTGAATACTTCATAAATTTGAGAGAACTGCAATCTGCTTGCAGATATGTCATAAGAAAAGGATCTAGATAAATTATTTATAACAAGCCATTCACTCATCTATGTTCTAAACAATATCCATCAATATCCAGTGTTCCTGGAGGTGTTTATATAACAGCAAAATGTATATAGATATGAGAGTGTGCTGCTCTATATTATCCTCAAGAAAAGTAAAGAAAACATTTGTTACTTTAACTATAACCCACAATTAAAAAAAAAAAATTAGTAAAGTAACTCTTACAAGAAGATTTCCAGATTTTATTTGCATTATATTATTCCACAGATAAGTTGTGTAGGGAGAAATTTGGCAGTTGTGTCCCTGATTTGGCAGTGGTTATGTGTCATGACCTTTTGTATAGTTAAAACACACCAATCAAAAATTCAAAACAAGATAATGTTTTCCCCAAAGTGCTGAAGCTACTCTAATCCACTGAAAATGCTGTAATATTGGACAGGATAAAGATGAATTAACTGTCTGAACATGCTTCTGTATAGAAACAGGCAAAATTTTTCTTAAAATGTTCGGAAATTTATTCTGTAATAGAAGTTACTGTATGGCAATAATATTATATGGTTTCAATTCTGTAAAACTGTAGAAATGTCAGTTATGCAAAATCTAATCAAATGAAACATATGTTCACATATAGACTGAGACCTAAACCTTACAGGTCTTGAATTCACCGTTGGCAGTAGGACCTCAGAGGAATATGAGCAATCCCACTGGAAATAATTCAGGAATCAAAGATTATAAAAACAAATTGTTTTTTGTTTAAAGTAATACAGCCAAAATCCATGTCCTGATATAGCACATGGATAACTTCGGGACTTTAGTATGCCTTTTCTCCCCCCGACACCAATCTGTGCCTACCAGTGAATAGAAGCAGTGACACAGAAACAAATTCTGGGGCATCTAATCCCTGCTGTACAATTATCTCAGCATTTTAGTTCTTATTTTCCTGAAAAACCCAAAGTGCTGGTCCATAATTTCTTCTGGAAAAGCCATACTGAGGCTGTGAAAGAAATGTTAAATAAATAGACCCTATGGTGAACATTTAAGGAATCTGTTATTTGGCTGTTATGTCTGTGAAGCAACACCTTTATGAGCAAACTCCCAAACTGTTCCCAAGAATATTTTGTAAAAAGAAGTTGCCCTGTGCCAATACTGTCCTTCTGCTGGGGACTGTGCCAACAGTTGTACAGCATAGATAATCACATTCCCATTCCTGAAAAAATCCTGTCTATACAGACAGAAATGAATGTGCCTTAAAAGTATACAACTAATACTGCAGACAAGGAAAATAACTTCCTTCTTCAAAGTCTGTCTTTGGAAGAAAATGTCACTAAAGTTTCTTCTCTATGATCTGCATATATGAAACGAAGTTTATAATTGTTTGCTCCCTTTCACAGAGCTAGAATTCATTGCAGAAGAACTTCTCTAATGGTTGCATGCTGGAAATCTCTGTTACTATGGGGAGTGTAAAATAGTATAGACTTCTGGGAAGATTACAACAAAGAGATTGGAAGAGGAAGAGGATACTTGTTTCTGACTGCAGGTCTAGTTAAAGTCAAAGGAAGCTCATTAAAACAGATAAGGAAAAATACTATGAGCCTTAAGAAATAAAATTACAATTGTGGATAATATCCCTGAGGATCTAGCTGTGGACAAATGTCCCATATTAGGCCAAGTATACAGATTGCATATTCTTTAAATCTGTACACTTTCTGTACTAGCAAAGGAAAGTATCACCTGTAATTAGTGGCATTAACTGTCACTGTCTTTATTTTCAGCTGTCTTCCATTACCTAAGTGCTCTGTTCTGTGAGAGGAAAAAGAAAGTCAAGAGCTTACCTGTAGGCGAAGAAGTAGGGCTGAAGTCATGCTTCTGCCTAGGAGGGGGAACTTGACTCAGAACCACAGGGATTCATCCTGATCTTTTCAATCCTCTTTTTTCTGAAACAAACTGGTACTATTCTTATGCGTACTGAACACTTAAGTCTTTAGCAGGACTTCTTACTTTAAAATGTGCAAAGCCCCAGAGCATTTTATAAGAAATATGATAATCAGGCTTTTACATACCACAAGCGTACATTCATGAGTTTGCAGGACATCTGACTTTCTGGGAACTGCACTGGCAAAAGTAAAAGGATTCAGTTTCTTTTTCTTTTGTCATTCAAAGACCCTGATATACTTCAAAGTCTTCCACTTTTTCAGGCTGTAGGTAGTTTCCACATATAAATACAATGTTTTATTGTCAAGCATATGATATATCTGCTTGTTTTTTCATGATTAAACACAGTGTCCTACCAAGCATAGGGAGGTTTCAGTTCCACTATAGCATTTATCTTTGTTTGCTGTTTACTTTGGGAGGACAATCATCATTATATCAGTATTAGAAACCAGTAATGAAGAAATATTAACAGTAGAAGTAGTAGTCCTAGTCCTAGTTTCATTATCTGTTTAACACCAGGCTGCAAGGGCATACAACAACTGAGTCTCATAGAGGGGCTGAAAATAAAAGGGTGAGCATTTCCCTTGTCCTTGGCCACATGGTTTTAGACTTTTTTTTAAAACATTTAGTAAATTATCTTATTAAATTTACCCAGGGGCTTGGGGGGGGGGGGGGGGGGATGGGGAGGCTTGGGGGAGCAGTGTGTGTTACAGTAGTTTTGTTGTCTTTTAATGGCTTGAAAGAGTCTGAACTCCTGAGACTTGTCAGACGAGTGATATTTGTCTGACTTGGGTAAAAGCTGTTAGGTAATGTCTGAAAGAGCAGAAGGTACTTGAATAGAATATTCCGCCAACTACTATACATGGTACGTGGAGTCGCATATGGTAAGAGCTTTGAATTGTAGCTCCCATTGAGAATGTCAACACAGATTTTCAGACATGATTGGATGGGGGGAGTAAATCTGATTGCTAAAAAAAGTTGAACAGCATTGGAGAGGAGATGAATCCTGGAAAACTAATCTAATTTCTAGTTTTTAGGACTAAGTAAGAATTTTTAAAAAGGTTGTATTATCTACAATAGTTATTATATTGTTTTAAAGTAATCAACAGCAGTATTATTGCTTTCTAAAAGAGATGGAGAGGGCACCTTGAACCACCACCACCACCTGTTCTTAAATTCACTGATAAGGAGACCGAAAACTTGTAGAAACTGCAAGGCAAATACCAGTTACTTCTGCATCAGATTATTAATCTTGCTAGGTAAGTGTGTTCTGAAAAAAAATATGTGATATCTGGCTTTCTCAGTGTCTCCCATTCTTAGTAGCCTCAGATTTTATCATCATTCTTGCTTAGATAATGCTTCTGTTTCAAGTTTTGCATTTTTCCTTTGCAGAGAAAGAAAAATACAACAAAAAGTGTCTGCTGGTTTAAAAGTCAAAATATGGTCAAGACTTCTTATTTCTGCTATTACTTCTAGCATTAATGTCTCATCTATAACATATATTTTAAAAATCTTCCTTGTTTCATTGTCATGATGGAGTCCTCCCTTTCTGGGAAACAAGATAATTATGTTTGTTGTCTTCTATACACTTATTGTCTTCTGTGATCACTAAAGAGATTTCACAGGCATGCATTTGAGGCTGACTTTCCAAAGGGGTTTTACACTAGAGATGATACATTAATCTTTTTCTGACCAACAGAGAGAGAAAGTCAGTAGAAAATTTCACTCAGAATTATTTTTCTAGTTTTCTAAATTTCCCTTGTAGATTTTAATAGTTTGGCATTCAAAAAATTTTCCATTAATGTCTTTGAACTTGGGATCTGAAAACTGGATTCTGCAAAAGTCATCCATACTTAAAATTGCCAACTGTTAGACCTTTGAAAGATACCTATCATGTACAGTTTGTCAGAAAAGTAAATCTTGAATACATCTGTGACAACCTTCATTTTTACATTTTAAGGGTTTGGGGTAGGTTGTTCTTTTTTAGTTTGGTGGGTTTGTTTGTTTGTTTGTTTGTTTTGCCAGAATTCAGTCCAGAGTTAAACACCTATGCCCAGTGCTCAAATTCTGAAAGACTGAGCAAAAATGGATGCTTTTTAAATGGATTAACACAATTCATCAACCTGCAGATGGATGAGAAACAATGCCATCCTACTGTCAACTTATTGATATATCTTCTACTGTATTAGTCTTAACAAAAAAAAGACACTATTTCAATATGAATATTTGTAGACAAAATTTTCCCTTGGTATAAATCTGTAAAATAAAAATTAAGTTTAGGAAAGCAGGACTAATCTTGCATTTCGTGCTCTGTAATGTATGATAGTTTTTTGGTGTTGTGAGGATGGGTGATTGGGGGGCTAGAGCATGGGAACTTTAAGTATGTTGACTTCACATTTTCATGCTTTTTTATGAGTCATTCTAGCAGTTAAAAGATTAAGAGCAGTTGCCTGTCCAAGCAAGCAAAGTAATTCTTTTTTTCTTAACAGACAGAAAAGATGATGCTGACTTCATCATAGCAGAAATCTGCAATTCCCAGCTGACATTCACTGTCTACTAAGACAGTTTTCTACTTTATAGTCTATTTAATGAATGTAATGTATCAGTTTACAATTATAATTTCTGTATTTAAAATATTGAAATTCTTTGAGTGTATTGCCCAGGAAAGAACAGAAAACCTGATTTTTATATATATCACATACAAGATCATCCCTTTTAAGCTATGAGTGTGTGAATTGAAGATTATAGTAACAGGAATTTATGCAGAACTGTTTGTACTTAGAAATCTGAAACTGTCTCCATTAAAAGTGTAGGCAATCTGTGCTTTCCCATAGCCTAAATGTTTTGTTGTTTTTAAATGATCCCATGATATCCCTTATGTTTCCTGCTAGTTGTCCCATGATATCCCTTATGTTTCCTGCTAGTTGTCCCTTATTCTGTGTGTTAGTTTTTAAATTCTGTTTCTGTACACCTGTGCTAATCTTTTATTTGTGGTCTCGACAACATCCCATATAGTGTGAACACAGTCATAGAATCATAGAATTTCTCAAGTTAGAAGGGACCCATAAGGATGACTGAGTTCAATGTCATACTCCACACAGGGCTATGTAAAACTAAGCCATATGACTAAAAACATTGTTCAAACACTCAAACTCTGCCAGGCTTGGAGCCATGACCACTTCCCTGGGTATCCTGTTGCCACAACAGACCATCCTCTAGATGAAGATGCATTTCCTAAATGCCCAGTTGAAGCTCTTCCTATCACAACTTCATTTCCCTGTGCACTGTCACTGGTCACTAGCAATAGAGATCAGCAGCTCTCCCTCTCAGCCTTTTCTTCTCTAAGCTGAACAAATTAAGTGATGTCAGCCCCTTCTTGAGAGCTTCACCATCTTGGTCTCCCTCTTCTGGATGCTCTCTAATGTTCTCCAAACATTGTGGTGCCTAAAACTGTACACATTACTTGATGTGTGTCTGCACCGCTGCAGTGTAGAGTGGTACACAGATATCTAACAGTGCTGTGCCTGTTGTACCTCAGAATACAGTTGTCCCTTTGGGCCATCAGGGCACAGTTTTGACTCATATTCAACTTGCCTTGAACCAAACACACAGATCTCTTGTCACAGGACTGCTCTGCAGCCTCACACCCCTCAATGTGTATTGTATATACAAGAGGGTGCTCTTTGGTCTGTCACAAACTGTCCCTTTCCAAAAGCAATATAGGAAGTATAGGTTGGCCAAAATGATTTTATATTCATATTATTGGTGCTTTAAAGAACAATCAGATATGCTCACCTTTTTCTTCCCTTAGAACTGATTCCAGAGAGATAATTCTTACTTCACTAAGGGTTTGGTTTTTTTTTTTTGTTGTCTTTTGGAGGTTTTCTTTCTTTGTTTGTTTTTGTTCTTTGGTGATGTTTTTTGTTGGTTTTTTGATTGTTTTTGGTTTGTTTTTAAACACCCTCAGTGTCTTTTTCCACTAGGGACTCCTTAAAGTAGAATTTTGTCTTTCTGAAATGGATGTACCGAATCTTTCTTTGTTATAACACAGGGAAAAGTAGCAAACAAAAATACAGTTTAGGTGCAATGTTGAAGAAATTGTAGTAGAAAAAGATTGTGAATTTGGTGCATATGCTCAAATGAGAGCAGAAACTTCACCTGTCTTCTTCTGAAGCTTTCTTTCTTATTTTGAGAGTCAAAGTTGTGCTTTGATGTTTACACAAAGTGGAAAAACTCTAGCAGAGGATGCTGTCAAAAAAATCCAGCATCCATCTCATAATATCCTTAAACTCAAGACTGAAGAAGTTTGAGTTAAATCTCTCGGGCAAATCAAGGAAGAAAGAACTGTTATCTGGAAATTGAGTCACACACAATCAGGTTGACTTAGCTTCCAGAAAATCCTTGCACTGTTTTCTTGTTCAATAGTCATATTGAAATGAAAATTGCATGGGCCATTGGAAAAGGCTAGGTGGAATCATTGTGAGAATGGCCTGTACTGGAAAAAGAAGGACCTGGGTTTACAGCCTTGATTTTTGGGGGCTGTGAGATCTAAGCAACTGAAATGTATAGACATGAATTTTCATGGGCTTCAGAGGCTCCAGTTACTGGAGGCTACATAACCTGGATTGTATTGCAACAATAGTTTCCTGAGGGCTATAGAGCTTAATGTTTCAGAGAAAGTTGCAACTGTGAACAAAATATGCTGATCTGGAATCTATTGCTGTCATCCAACATATGCATGATTCTGCTTTATGGCAGGGAAATGTCAGGGGCTGGCACAACTAGCCAGCTAGGGTATCCCTTATGGTTTGGTTCTCCTAATTTAGTGAATAAGCATAGCTTTGGTTTCATATGGGATCCACATCTGCTCTTCTGACATTCATTTTCCATGATATCACAAGGGCCAAGCAATATATTTATGGCAAAGAGGATCTCTGTGAGCAAGACAAGACCAGATTCCAGCTGAAGACTGAAACTGGTCCATTTTCCATACTTTCCACATATAGAGCTGCTCTAATGCTGTACTGGAAGAAGCTCTGGAAACAACCAGTATTGCCTGTGAACAATTCTATAGTGCCTGGTATCATAAATTTGGTAGGGTGTATTATATAAATCTGAATTAATATTAATATTATTATCTGTATCTGTTAAACAGATAAACTAGTTACATGAACATGTCCAGGACCCTTCTCTGACATGGGGCTGATGGTAAAAGGGTGTGTTAGTTGAGTCCTATTAAACTATCTTGAACTTCAGAAAAGCCTACTAAAAATACTCTGCAGCTTGCACTGCTGCCCAGACTGATTGGTAATTGTTTGAAACAGGGTGGTGTGGGTCAAAACTCAGTCAGGCACAATTGAAACAAATTAATACTAAGACAGTCAGATTTAAGAGCCCAGAAATGTTCCTTGTAACTGCACACTGTATATTATGGCTATTATATTTGCCTAACATCAGCCAGGGAAGTATTATGGAAAATATGGGCATCATGAAATAGTTGCCAGTCTATTCATAAATGATTGCAGAAAGGTGTTGGCAGTGACCTACAGCTGTTGTAAGAACTGAACAGTGCCCTTCTCTTTTGATAAATTATAGAACCTAACATGAGAAGTAGAGGAAGAGAGGTAAAAGAACAGAAAACAGAGTAATAAATGTGCCTATATGACCCAGCACTTCTCCATGGACACCCCCTTATCGCAGGGGAGAAGCTTGCATGCCCTTATGAGGTTGCGAGCTGTGCCGGTGGTGGTACATGCCTCCAGTAGGGTCTCCCATGCTAGTCAGGTCTCAACTGAAGGGTCAGACAAAGTGTGCCCACGGGCAGTATAGGCCCGCTAGCCCTCTGGCAAGCATCCTAGGAGAAGGACAACTCTAACTTCAAACCTGGGCAGATGGAGCTCGCTTAGCCCTGTAAGGCCTAAGAGAAGGATATTCTAACCAAACCTACGTCCTGAG
>VWZF01004275.1:0-17269 GCA_013396755.1 Sclerurus mexicanus
ATGGGCTGGAAAGGGCCACAGCCCCTTACCAAAGCTCAAAATTACCTCAGACATGTTGCCTTATGCCTGTTTTGGGATTTACATGATACTCATTACTAGCTTGCTTAAAGCAAATTCGGTGCAAGCAATTCAAGCAAGACAACACATCAGAGCCAGGCCTGCCTTTGCAGACCGAGTTTAAGTGGCTTTACAAGGAGGGCAAGCTGGTTCCAATGAAGTGCTTGCAGGTCGCAGGGGAGTTGTACCCACAAACCTGTTGCTTAGGACAAACTCCTTAGCGCAGTCATAGAACCACAGAATCATAGAATAATTTAGATTGGAAAAGACCTGAAAAGATCACTGAGCACTGTCAAGCCCTTTACTAAACCACGTCCTTAAGCACCACATTTACACATCCTTTTTGAGATTTTCAGGGCATAGTGACTCCACCACTCCCCTGAGCAATATGTGTCAGGCCTTCACCACTGTTTCGGTGAGGAAATTTTCCCTGATATCCAATCTAAACCACCACTGACTCAGCCTGTGACCATTTCTTCTTGTTCTGTCACTTGTTACTTGGGAGCAGAGACTGAGTCCCACTTGGCTACACCCTCCTTCCAGGTAGTTGTAGAGAGCAAGAAGGTACCCCACCAAGCCTCCTTTTCTCCAGGCTGAGCCCTGCCCAGCTCCCTCAGCCTCTCCTCATCAGATGTGTGCTCTGGACCTTTTCCCAGCTCCACTGCCCTTCTCTGAACTCGCTCCAGCACCTCAATGTCTTTCTTGCTGTGAGGAGCCCAAAACTGAAGCCAGGATTCAGCATGTGGCCTCACCAGTGCCTAGTACACGGATATGGTCACTGCCCTGGTCCTGCTGGCCACACTATCACCAATACAGCCCAGGACCACCCTTGGCTTTCCTGGCCACCTGGGCACACTGCTTGCTTATGTTTAGATGCCGTTGGTCAGCACTCCCAGGTCCTTATCCACTGGGTTGCTTTCCAGGCACTCTTCCCCAAGCCTGTAGCATTGCCTGGGGTTATTGTGATCCAAGGACAGGACCCAGCATTTCACCTCATGAAATCTCATACAAATCCTCAGCAAAGGGATGTAAAACATCAGCAGATATGCCTTAACAGAAAGGGAGAGAACTAGCTAGCACACTCCACTGTGAAAATTAAAGGAAAGCAGGAACAGATTTTCCAGTGAAAGACTGCATTACAAACATGTGATGTGGATATAGAGAAGTTGCCCCCAAATCCATCTGTAGAACTTTGACATAGTTCTCTGCCATAGCAAAGCAAATGCTTCAGGACATCTTGACTTCACAGGTGCGAAGAGCAGCCCATGCACTAAGATACAGCAGCATCCTGGGCCAGAGAACCTGAAGATGGATTTCCCTCAAGGCAATGTGCCTCAGCTGGGCATGTGTTACTTCTTGCCCATCCTTGCAACTTGGATACTGGAGCTGCATCTGTCTTTATTCAGAAGGAAGCAAAGCAGCTTATTTCTCTAGTGTGAGGCTAATGCAAAGTGTAGTTGATTTTTAGAAACAGGTAGATAAAAGATACATGCTAGAGTATCTGTGAAGAGGTTGTGCTTTCATTTTATGAATATCTAACATCAAATTCTGCATGTTCATCATATTTTGTCTAAAAATTCCATGGAAATACTTAAGCTTAAGATAATAAAATAGTTGAAAGATATTTTTAAATGGATAAGCCTGTTTCCAAGCTCATGTGAATCCCTCTAGGAGACCAACAATCTGTTCTTGGAATTCTATTTGCATGAAATAATGGAGGGTTAGGACAGCCGATGCTACACTGTAACACATGTGCATGCAGTTGTATAGGTACACAGCACCAAGATCACCACAAAGCCTCCCTAGTGTAGATCTGTAGTCAGCGACAAACAAATGATGTAACAAACACTTTATAAAGCATTCACCTTTGGCACTCTCCACTGGTGTTGATCAGGGACTGCATTTTTTCTAAAGATATTTAATCAGTTAAGATAGGAATGATTTCATGGCCAGAATTTTGGAGGCACTTGAAAAAGAGCTCTTCAAAACCTCCTGAAATGTTTGACCTAATATAAACCCACAGATATATTTAAAAACAGGGTATATATGATTGAAGAAGTTGGCTTCCATTACAACAGTTTACCTGAGGTTGGACCAGAATAATCAGTGGAAGATGGTCTTTTGAAGGTGGTTGCTGGTTGCCTATCTGCAACAGAAAAAGTTGCCAAGTTAGCTTCTTCCTCATCTAAGGGTAATTTTAAAGAAAAGCTCTAAAGTATTTGTATGTGCTGTTTCAAGAAAAAGGTGATGAAAATAATATCTCCTGAAATAATACCTCCTCCCTTGCTTCTCAGGAAAATGCAAGTATCAGATTAGATCCTTCTCTAGTAGATAGAATGAAACAAATTAAAATACATATTTACTTCTAATATGGAGCCATGATGTTATAGGGAGGTAGAAGTACACCAGAAAAATTATTATAATCTATCCAGGCTCTTCTTTCCGACTGTGTAGCGCATCACACTGTATGATTACTGAAATAATATGATAAACCTGATCTTTTTTTTCTTTTTGGAAGCAGTTAAAAAGCTAGTCAAGTGTTCCTGTAGTTTAATCTCACTGCTGCCAAACTCACCTGGCTATAGAATTTCATCTAGCAACAGTTGAGGACAGATTTATGACACAACAATGGTAATTAGAGTTTTATGTCCTAGAGACATGCAGAGAAACTGTTGTTTTAGAGGTTACAGAGCAGAACTTCTTGCAGTTATTGGGACATGTAGTATGACTGACCTCATTCCAGAAAATTCTCCAAAACTGAACAAATTAACAGTAGTGAAAAAATGTTGCTTTTCTTAATTTTTGGCCAGGGAAAGGAAAAAAAAATATTGTGGCAGTACTGAGAATAAAATTCAGAGCTTATTTTGCTCTTTCATGTCCTTTGATCATCCATATTTAATTTGTTTCATGATCCTCTGTTTAGATGTAAAAGATCGTGCCAATGTATGTATGGCTGCTCCACACAGACTGAAATCTCACTAAATTATACCATAATTTCTTGGCAAAAGGTTCATATCTTTCACCACAATTTCGTGAAAAAGAGAGTGACTTGCTGTATTCTGCCAAAGTCACAAATCAAGCAATATGCAAGGTGCTCTAAGATTATGAAATTGTAACTATTGTGAGATGAAGGAGAGAAAATATCTAGGCCTAAGTTTCTTAAATGTGTTTTTGAACTTTTTATGCTCATTTAGAAGATTTTCTCAATTTCTTTGTTCTATGATGTGCACTGAAAAGACATTTATGCTTAAAAAACATGCATAAATTCTGACATATTTTGAAAACTCCAGAAGCTGCAGCCTTAAACAATAACCAAACAGTGATCTATGAATGATAATCTTGTAAGCTGCCAATGCTGCTGATGATACCCAAAACTTAACAAAATATAACAGCATAATATTGTGGTAAAGAAGTGTCTTCCATCTTAGCAACGTTAGTTAAAGGTTAGACAGCTGTAAGTGTGATAAATATGTCTTTGTTATAGACAGTTGCATCAAAGAAATCTCACACAGGACTGAACATCTGCAAGTGCTGTAGCAAATACCATTCATCTGACACATCAACTAATTTGCCGCAGTTATTCCAGGAAGATTTTACACCCAGATAGCTGAAGTTTCTGTATAAAATGTAATTTACTGCTGAAATGCCCTAAGAGGAAACTTCACAATTCAGTTGTGTCTATTGAGCATTTGCCAAATACCTCAGGTCCTTAAATAATCGGGCCAAATCTCCATCTGGTGTAAATTAGTGCACCTCCACTGGTGTCAGTGGAACAATTTCGATTTACACCAGCAGAGTATAAGCATCTGTGTTTATTCATGCAAAATAAATGATTTCATGGAATGATTACAAAACAATTAAGCCTGCCATTTATTGGCGTCATCTAACTGCATGCCATCCTGTGTACCTGCAAATACACGCAGTAACATACAGAGAGTACAGAGAGTACTGAATATCAGGCTGAATTCACAGTAGATAACTAAAGCATCAGTGACACCATTCCCTGCTGAAATGAAATTTAATGAGGATGATGGAAAGAAATAATTCTGCAATCTACATTCTCGCTCTTAATTTAACAGAAGCTGAATTCTTTGTGCAAAGTTACATCTACTTAGTCAGTTGATTGTGTATATTTCCACCTTTTTTTCCATTAACGGAGAACATGGCTTGAGTTAATTCCTACAAACAAAGCAGACAGATGGACTCTCTTTTCCCTGAAGCCTTGTTAAACTAATAATCTATAACATTCATGTTTTAACTTTCAATAGAATTTCATCAGCTATTGTCTTCTAGTTTACACTTCAATTGTAAAGTATAAGAGTGTATTTGATTTGTGTACAGGACTCCTCTGAAAATCTCAGTAGGTTTTGGCTCTTCATCTGTGTAACTGTGATTCAGCATGGCAGGGGTTAGCTCTTAGATGCCACTGTACTCCAGGGAATCGGTAGTGATGATTAAGTTGAGAATCCCAGCCCTGATAATTAGCTCAGAGATTCTGTATCTGGATATGTGCTGTGAAAAGCAAAAAGAAAAAAAAAGGAAGAAAAGGAAAAGAAGTGATTTTTAGAGCAGTTAGCCCTAAGGAGTTGGCTAACCAGCTGTCTCAGATTTTATACCTGCCAGCAACTGGTTGGTCAAAATAATTATTTACTATATGGAGTAGGAATGTTTATTGTCTCCTTCCTGATTTACTGGTTTAATATGTTGCTTTTTGAAAGACAGAAGAAGAAGAAAGAGAGAGAGAGAGATGGGGGAGGAGGAAGAAAGAAAGGTAAGAAGAAAGATAGGAAGAAAGGAAGAAGAAAGGACAGAAGAGAGGAAAAAGAAGGGGAAAGAAGGTGAGAAGAACAACAATTTTTAGCTATTTTAGTCAGTTCATGTGATCCCTCCAAAATGATGACTAAAGCTCCCCTGAAAGCAACACATTTGCTGTAGTGTAGATAAGAATATAGTCAGTCCTCTTTGTGCAACATTTTTTCTGCTCTGTCTGAATCTGAAGGATAGTTTTCTCAGTGCAGGTCATTTTTCTAACTCTTTTTTCAGATATCACCATTGTTGAATGGAGTAAGAAGTCCAAACTGCTGTACTTACAGCAAAGTAGATTTACACTGGAGCATTTTGCATTTATTTATAGACTGATGGAAAAAACAATGGTAGTATCTTGCATGTTATCAAAATAAGAATTTTCCTAAAGATGAACAGGGTTTACAGGTAGGTTCATTTGTTTAGGTATAGACTGCACGTTAAGGGTAACTTGTATGACAAACACTCCTTTAGGTGCAAGCAGCACTCATTTTTTGACAATTAGTGGAATATTTTATTAACCAAAAGGTTTCTATGTCAGCAAAAGATGCACTCAAGACTACTATCTATTTCTTGATATTTGGAAGTCTAGAAGGTATTACTAAAATCTGGTTAAGAAGTACAAGTACTATTTTTAGTGAGGGCAGCAAAACATTTTTGTTCTGTATTGTATTCCTCCAATAGAGTGCTTATTTTCCCATTAAATCTGTTTGTGGACCAATTCCAATCCCTGGAATAAAGTTTTTTGTTGAAGGATTTCTTCTAAATGTGAAGTTTACAGCTCAGGAGTCAATAGAGATAGATCAGTCATGTGGATGAGCCCACAGATGAAAAGTCTGGCTAATACATGGACCTGAACAATTCCTGAGTGGTAGAAGGTGGATGTGCAATTTTTGCCTGCCAAGAAAAAGAGTAAGTGAAAAATTATAAACGTAATCTTTGGACCTACCTAGAAAAAAAATTTATTTCAAATATCCACATTGAAATAGTGTTTTTACATGACCACAGAGCATCTTAAAAGTGTATCTGTCCTCTTTTGCAGGTACTGCAGAGGTCAAAAGACTTTAGTAATTTGAAAACTGCATATTATTAGTTTGTTTGTTTGATTGTTTCCCAGAGTATTTTCTACAAAAATGCCATTGTTTCAATTAAAATGTGTGCTTCCTCTATTTCTTCTAGACCTCATCACAAAACAATACAAGTACTGATATAAAAAGACGGTGTGACAGCTGATTACTACATAAACAAACAACGATAGAGGTGGTTGTAGCATCATTGTAGGTATTTTTGAGCATGGGAATCTGGCATTACTCTTTAAGAACTAGGTCATTCTGATGTACATATTGCATAGTGTGTAAATAGTCAGGAACAGTTGTTGGTTTCTAAAAAACCCACAAAAAAATCACACAAAACAACCCCAAAACCAAAACAAGAAGCCCCATACTGCGAATAAATCATGAGCTTCTTAAAACAAGATGTGTAATGCAGGTTGGAGGCATTCTGCGTGAAAATTTCACATGATCCACACTCTCAAAACAAACAATGCCCTGTCCCAAACACCACTGTAGTGGACTAAAGTGTGTATGGGCCCATTTTGTGCTTTTATAGCTTTAAAGTGTAAAGTCACAGAAGCACATTGACTTTAGCTAGCTGAGAAAAATCTATTATTCAGCAAGAAGCATAAAAAATGTTAATAGTTCAACAAAACTTGAATAGTGGTGGGTTATACAGAGTCACAGAACAAAATCAAGTAGGTTCTCCTGATTGTAAAAATATGGAAGATCTAATAAAAACCCTATTAAAGCCACAAGAGAGAGCAATCAGGTTTACTGTGGTGCACACTTGGAGAACCAAAAAATGACACTGCCTTGTGATGCCTGGTTTTCTATGTTTTCTTACTCACCCAGCCTAAATTGTGCAAGTGGAAAAACAATTGGTTCTGATTATGAAGACAGAATACATGTAGGCCTTGTATTCATTTCAGTAAGAATTAGATTTATACAACTGAGACCATAATCTGGTCCCTGACATTTAAAAAGCCACAGACCTCTAATTTTCCCTTGCTAAAATCTGTGTACTTTTAAATACTGTGAAATTTATATCCATAGATTTTAATGAGGACAGGCACCATATAAATTCTGAGCAATCATTTTAATACACTTAATTTCTGGAACAAAAGATGTAAACTAAGAGAGTTTTTCTGGATCTAGCTTTCACAATAATATGGGTAATTAATCTTTCATTCCAAAATTTGTTGGGGGAGAATGGTAAATGGTTTTCATTTGTTACTAAACATCAATCTTAAAGGATTCTAAAGACTGTGCCTGGATTTGTCATGCAACATGTTGTATATCCTTAATCTGTTGAATGAGGACATTGCAAGCCATATCTTAAAAGATATCATGCAATTGTTTGCCTTCAAAACAAGGTAATTAATGCATTTTTCCCCATTCTGATTCTTTTACTAAGACTAGATTCTTTATATTAATATCAAGGTGGTATTAAGAAAAAATTGTAACTCAAAATGCCTTCCTTCTAAGCAAATAATCATGCAACTGTCTTTGTCCAGAGAGAAATTTCAGGCACATTAGATTAGTTTCTTTTTCTTTGTTTTGTCTCATGATGTAATGAAGAAAAGAGAACCAATATACCTTTGCTGAATTTGACTTGTATCTGTTAAGAGTAAAATAAAATAGCACCCAGCAAGCAGAAGGGTGTCTGAGAAAATAAAAATAGCAACTGTTTGTGATCATAGATCTTCTTTATTAACGCATGGGCAGCACAGGTGAAACAGAAAAGCACAGTTTTTTTTCTCTGTCCTGAGTTGGTCTGGCTATAAAGTCTCGTTCTTTGGATTTCAACAGAAACATGAAAATAAATGGAAGAGATCTGGGGTGGATTGTTCTGTTAAAACAAAGAGGTAAATCACTTTTATGTACTGAGAAATTTGTACAAACATGGACTGATCAGTAGTGCTAGCAGTCTTACATTAAGACAGAAGAAGGGTTTGAAATTGTTCCTCAAAAGTATGCAGTAATTCTTCTATCTCTTTTCTGTTTAAGTAAGTCAATTCAAAGGATAATCTTTCATGATTTTTTTTTTTTTTTACAGCTTGGTTTACTTTTCAGTTTGTTGTTTCAGCTTTTTAAAATCTTTTCATTTAATAATTAGGGAAGTGATAATCTTCAGGCTCAGCCTTGGGAGTCCTAGCATGGTCCTTCAGAGAGGACTCCACAGAGTGTTCAGTGATCCAGTGACACAAGATACCACTTCTCTTCCCTAGTCTCATCTCAAAGTCAAAGGCTGGGTTTCTGAGAGAATTGTCAGGCTTGCATAAACTTCTGTCAGAATCAATACAAAAATAGATCATGGAGAATAATGGCAATTAAACTATTCTAGAAATGATTAAGTCGTCTTGACTTATTCAGTACTACATTGGACAGTACTCAAGTCACTGTCACATTTATCATAGCATCCCAGTTCAGACTCATTGTCATACACTCAGACTAACCTCTGGTCAGAGCTGCTGGATCCTGGTTGCCAGTGTAGTTGATAAAAAGAAGAGCAAGATGCTTAAATTAGACATTTTCAGGTGTGATAGGTAATCTGTATATAGCCCATTTAGACTGTCCAATTTTTTGGATGTTACATCTGTGGGTTATTTGCCAATGTTGCACCACTGAACCCGAAAAACCACCAAACACAAACCTTGCACCCATAAATCAAAAGGTACCATGGAGACAATGATGAGGTACAGGGAATCTGAGTATTGGAGTAATCTGAGGGAGAAGAATGGGAAAGAGGAATTGAAAAAAATACATTGCCCTCCAAAATACCAGCCTGCTTTTCTCTGCAACTTCAGGATTTCATGATATTTTGAACTTGACTGCAATCATGAAAAAAAAAAACTAAAAAGAAAAAGAAAGATAAAAAGACAAAGAGGAAGAAAAAGAAAAGAAAAAAAAAAGAAGAAAAAGGAAAAGAAAAAATATTTTGAATTCAATCAAAAGGCAGAAAATAAAATAAAAAGAAAAGGAATGTCTGAGATATGCGGGGGTGCCACCAACAATATGGACAGTGTTGGAATGGAACAAAAAAAAAACAACCTAGGACAAAATATAGCAGTGATTACCTGGCCCTTTGGAAAGCCCATGTCAGGACTAGATGGCAAAAAACTTCCTGAGAAACAGCCATTTTCTGTGCCAGTCTCTCCTGCAAGGTACATTCTTCTAGATTACACATTTTGATACAGTACAAAGGTCTGTTAGAAACCTGACTATGGAAATATATTTCTCCATGCCAGCAAAGGCTGACAGATCAATAACTGATACTGTCTCTTGGAAGAAACCTTGGTCTCTTCTGAAGAAACCTTCAGAATCACAGATGATGGATCAACCAAGGACATAAAGGAGAACAGAAACACTGAGCAGAATAAAGCCTGTTAGAAATAGAGTTCGGGTTTTGCTGAAGCCAGTTGTATGGGTAAAGAGCAGAGGGGGAGGGGGATAGTTGAGTTTCGAGCAGTTGGGACTTGGGGTGGTTTGAACCTGTTTTTCGTGCCTTTTTTTTGTGAGGGTGGGGGTCTTGGGCAGGTACGATGATCGGGCCAGGCTGAGAGCTCCCTAGTACCAACCAATGGGAACGGAAGCAGGGACCCCTCAGCCGGGACAGCGTATAAAAACCTCTGGTTCTTGCTGGCCTGGGTCTGTCTCCTGGGCCAGAGGGGACACACCAATTCAGCTGAATTTGTTAAATAAAAGTTTAGTTTTGCTTCAATGACTTTGTCCCCTTCTGAATTTTATTGGTAAGTGTGAGCGTTTCTCACAAAGCCTAATAGAATATTTCCTGCATCTGACTGAAGCTCATACATAAGTGGACATGGTTCTGTGTGTTACTGCAATACCTCTCTTATTTTTCTTGATACATTTGCACCCTGTTTGGCCCCTTTTTCCACCTCCTCAAGTCTCAGTAACATGGGAGAGATGCTTTCTGGCAGACAAAAGATAATCTTACACTTGACTTCCAATATCAAGGCATTTTAACTGGCATACTTTATATTGAATAATTCATGGGTATTCAAGCTTTACTTCACTTCACAAAGAAAGTGCTTTCTCTTAGCAGTGACAGTAGATATGAGCAGCTAATTCATTATTTAAAGAGATTAAGTATTAGCAACTGGTATGGGCTCTTCAGAGCTCTTTTTATTCCCTTTGCTCATGTTATCCCCTGCCACTTCCCTGCCGTACAGATTTTAGATTGATTTTACCATATTAAAATCTTTTTCTTAACAGATCTCTACCTTAAAACCTCACCATTTCCAGTGCTCCATTGTCCCACTTTAAAAATGTAAAGTAATAGGCAAAAAATACAGTGTGCTGGTGAGATGCCTTGAACCCCTGTGAGATCATGGGAACATGCGCAAATACAAAGTTTTTAGTCTTGTTGTTTAAAAACTGGCAGATGAAAGTTGGGAAAGAGTGATTTGTATTTATGACAGTCTGCAGACTCTCACACTGTGGAACAGGGAGAGGGGAATGGATGTTTGATTGAAACAATGCAAATTGCTCATTGTTAAACTTTGAAGAGCTGCAGTTGTGTAGATCATCTGCTTGCACCTGGGGATTTGTCTCCTTTGGGATGCAGACCCTTAAATGCTGAAATCAGGTGGGATGTTTTCAACGTTAAAAGCTCTGCCATTAGATATTACTTTGCAGACAGATTCATTCCTTCGGACCTGAGAGAATTAAGCTCATTCTGTCTTAGCAAAATTTTTAGGAGGAAATTTTCATGTGGTTTGAAATTAAAGAGACCTTTTTCCTGTGAGTTGATCAGACTTTGAAACATTCTTTAGTCTCTCCATATACTGGCATTACTTTTGCTGTAGTTTTCTGGGCACATAGTCATACATTTCAGTAATAAAAAATTGCAAATTCAAGGAGGGTATAGCTGGGCAATACTTTTCTCCTGAACCTCCCAGCAAACCTGTCCATTGTGTGATCTGTGGTGCCAGCATCACCACTTTAGCCAACTGTTTTTGGGTCTTACAGCTATGCTGGACTCTATGTCCTTGCCCATGGCTGGGCTGCGGCAACTAAATGATCTTCAAGGTCCCTTCCAGTCCAAACCATTCTATGAGACTATAATTCACTGATTTTATGCATGGCTAATGGTGCATCAGTACACGTGGAGTCCAAAATAGATCCCCATTTGGTTCCTTTACACTGATGCTTCTGCATGTCAGGGGTAAAGGTGTGTACTGGAAAGCCGCATGTGTCTACAAAGACTGACATGCTGTGAAGGTCCTCTGCAGCTATGGACAATTCATATAAAATGGAATGTTTTATGTCTTTTTTGCTGCCAGTGTTTTAAATGTATCATACAAACTTTAGCAGTGGTATAGCCTTACTCCACAGAGGAAGAATAGACATACCTATACCTAAAAGGAAGAATACACATGTATATACCTAGATGCTTCAGACCAGCAAAGCGTTTAAGCACATTACTGTGTTAATTTGAATAGCCCCAGTAAAACCCTGAGACCTAAAACAGAAAAGTTTTGCAGTCTTATGTTCATGTCTACCCAAACTCTGTCTCCTCTAATTCACAGAAGTGAATGAAGCTGAGCTAGTTTTCATCAATGCATAGGAAGAGTTTCTGTATGTACTGTTAGGGTCAGAACAATGTTAAAGTAATTTAAAAATATTAGAAAGTGTCTCATCAAAAGGTAACTATCTTGTAATTTAGTAATTTTCCTGTGAATACCATGAATCCAGGATCCAAATAAAGAAATAATAAAACAAAGGGAAGCAACTTCCATTCATTTCAGGCATGGATACCTAAGGAGAGGCAGCCTGTGCTCTTTTCTGTGTAGGTGAGGGAGAGACAATGAGCTCCTGGCATATGACCAGCGGTTTGGACCCAGGTTAGGTTTAGATATCCCACTCCTGCACAATGCTGATAGCGTTTGGGGATGTGTCCTAGTGCCTTTGCTTTCATCAGTAGAATAGCCACAGGAAACTGAATTAAACCCATCTCAGATGGACATGCTGTTCTACCATGCAGTTTCTTTTTCTTATGTATATGTTCTCATTTGTGCAAAAATAAGAAAGCTGAAAAGAAGGACAAAGCACTTATGTTGGCTGTTTCTCCTAATACGTCTGTTCTTTCCTGGTTTTTACCTGGCTTCACACTTTTACTGGACTTCATAAAACTCTTTTTTTTTTTTTTAATCTTGTGCAAAAATATGACTAAGAGAACCTGGTCTATTCAATGTTTCACTAAAATTTTAGCCAAATAGCTTGCAAATCCAAAGTTTTACAAGGAAAAAGAGCAATACCTGAGGTCACAATCAAAACTTAATTCAGACCACTTGTTTCAAGCTCAATTTAAAAAGCTCATAATTTTTTTATTAAAGGAAAAGATATGTTTTCATTCCACTGTTTGGACTGAATTTAAGGAGCTTTGATATGATTCTCACAACTTAAGCCAAGCTTAATCACTGTTTTCAACTCAAGCTGGTGGCTTGCTGAATCAAGGCATTGTTACTGGAGAAAGTGCAGAAAGCACAGACCTCTTTTACTGTATGCAAAGTCACAACTCTGGCAAGTAAAAACATTTTCCAGAATAACCTCAGGTACAGGAATGGAACTTTATCTTGGAAATACTTTTGATACTACTGGCACTACTTACAGCAGGAACAAAACTGGGGGGCAAGGAAAGGAAACCATTGCTTTCCTTAACCCTAAAAGCTTGTTGTTTCCAAGGGCAATACATAGAAAAGAGTTAATGCAGAGAAATAAAACACTAGGGTTTGCGATTTTTACATACATGAAGTTGCCAACTGATTCTTTGGTGGCTCTGCAGAAGCCAGTGAAACTCCCTGCAGATAAATTCATTACATCTGATCCTGGCTCTAATTAAGGATGTCATATTGTGAGATTTTTGGATAAATGAAAATGTTTGTCAACCAGATTTTGTACCTGTTTTTTGCAGAAGTCTTAGAAAATTAGAGAATATCCTGACTTTAAAGGGGCCCACAGCTATTATTGAATTCCTGACCCTACACAGAACAGCCCTAAGAAACACACTGTGTACCATCTTCAAATTATTAGGAAAAATTTCTTCATTGGAAGAGTGGTCAGGCATTGGAACAGGTTGCCCAGGGTAGTGTTGGAGTTGCCATTCCTGGAGGTGTTCAAAAACCCTGTAGGTGTGATGCTTAGAGACATGGTTTAGTGGTGGTTTAGACCTGGCAGTGTTAGGTTCATGATTGGACTCAATGATCTTAAAGGTTTTTTCCTACCTTTATGATTCCATGATTCACAAATAAGCCTCTCTTGTTCTCTCCTTGCTAGTTAGGAAAAAATCAAAGTCTCATTTGAATTTAGGTTAACCTTTGTCCAATGCTTTCAGGGATTTTCAGTTGAGAACCATCCTTGGCCAAGAGAACCTGGTCTTGAATTCACCCCCTCCGCCCCACTCTGGTTACTAACATGAGTGGAGGTGAATGGTACTTACCTGACACAGGGCATGCCCTTTTCAACCCTTAAGCATAAATTACATCCTGTGCAGCGCTCTGAGACTTTTCTTGCAACAGTAATCTCTAAAATCAGTGCCAAGTATGGTGAGGATAAGGTCAACACTGATCTTTAGGAAAGAAAAAACCAGGTTCCAATAAGAAGTATATAAATGCTTGTATCCTTTTATCAATCCTTTACATCAAAGCAAATTTTGACCTCATATCAGGTACTAAAAGATATGCAACCCTAAAAATAGATGACATTCTTTTCCCTTCTAAATTGGAGGTCTAAGAATACATTAGATTGTATATTTTTACTGAAAATTGTTTTTATATTGGGAAAAATAATTATTGCATCAGAGACTGGACAGAAGAGTGGGCTCAGAAATTCTAAATAGTTCACAACCAGCTCATGTTGTTTTTATTAGAAAAGAAAAAAAAAAGAAATGTAAAAAGGCAAAAGCTTAGTTCAGTGATTTAAACGTATTTTGGCTTAAGATAATTGGCTTCCTTAGCTTGCTGCGTGGGTGGTCTAAAACTATGTCAAAAGATATTACATTTCCCTCAGAATTTATATACTCTTCTCTTTTATAAAAGACAATTATCTCTACTAGGCAAAGGTAACCTAGCCTAATTTTGTACTGAAATAAAACACAGGGTATTAAAATCTGTGTTTGTGAAGATAAAACATACATGTCAGAGTCCTTAGAATCTCCCTGATCCTGTCTCTCACCAGCAATTGATCTTCTTGATTTATCCATCCAATATTAGACATTTCTAAATTATATTAAAGATGATTGTCTATATGATGAAATAATGCTTTCTTTTGAAGCCTCTGTCTGCTCCCTATTCTGCCCTCTAACTATTGCAAAGAAGAAATAAATCAGCTCTTTTCATGTATGGAATGACACATTTCCTTGTGTAGGAAGACTTTTGATTTTGGAGGTGTTGTTTTCAATAAAGCTTCCTTCAGACAGCTGATCTTGTATCTGGGGAGGGCATTGAAGGCTATTCTCAACTCTAAATCTAGTGAGTGAAGGGGTTTGCTGTCATCTCAAGAAAGCAGCACAGTAATGTGTTCATGTGAGTAAACTGAGAATTCCCTGCAGGACTTTTGCAGTAGGGCCTTCACCTTCTCTTGATCTTCCAGGTAAAATACACTAATCAGGTCCAGTACCCTGAAAAACCATCTATGTGATACAACCTATTTCCCAGGCAAACCATTCATGACACCTCACAACTCAGTAATTTTGCAGTTTTTTCTTTACTAAATCATTCCTCATATTGCAGACTTTCCTGCTTCCTTTCCTCCAGTACTTAGCAATGGTCGCACCAGCAGTCAATGGGAAATCTCCCTCTACCAGTGCATGCACCAGAAGGGTTGTGGGAATACCTCAGTGGGTCTCACTGGAGAGGGGCAATTTCAATATTCTTGCTGATGGGTCAGTTCAAGTCCTCACCATTGTGGAGGTAGAATGCTATTGTTTTCCTAGTCTGACTAGATTTCAGGGATTTTTTTTCTCCTGCAGAAACTAGTGCATAGTCATCAGCACCTTCCTAAAACACATTATTTCATTTAACATTTGGAAGAAATTGCCAGTGAAAAGGAGGCTTAAGACAATAAGGACAGACATGCTTATTTAGTCTCAAGTACAGATAGGCTATGAGCATCGTTGCTTTTTGTCTGAAAATACATTTAGGAAAACAAAGAGAAAATACAACTGAAGAAACCTTTCCCTGCCCTTTATTATACTTTATTTTATGTATGTATGTATATATGTTAAGTGAAATATATAAAAGACAGGATCTCACAGAAGCAAAAGTGATGATTACTTAACCACAAACTGGAGCTTGATTAGGTTAATATTAAAAGTGTCCTTAATTGCTAACATACATACATACATACATACATAAATGATTGCCTGCTAAAATGTCTGAAATGATTAAACAAAGATTTTATTGTAAGGTGGCTCAAGAAAATGTGCCACATTATGTGAAATACTGTATTAGCAAATAACAGAAAAAGAGATAAAAGTCTTAATAAACCAAGTGATCTTTACAAAGATCACATAAAGAACTTTAAAACAAATATGTGATAAAAGTAATGTTAACTGAAACCTTCTGTACTAAATAATGGTTCTTATCATTTTATGTCATTTGCTGTACATAGTAGGTTGTGGATTTTTTTTTACTATAGGCAAGCAAATATATTTGGCTTTGAGCAATGAGATTAAGAAGAATTTTTTAAAAGGTAACTCTTCACTTCAGGTGAATATTTTAATTGACAGGTAGAAGCAGTATATTTCTGTTCATCATTATATGAAATTGTATTAAAACAGGTTATTGCTTTTCAGTCTATGAATACTTATAGATGTTGGGGAAAGGGGAGAGAATAATTTTAAAAATTAATCTTTCATAATGTTTTTCTATGTGTATGAATACAACAATCTATGTCTGTGCCTTGTGGCAGGGCCATAATGAAACTCTTCATACCAAATCTTGAAACTGTACTCATCAGTAAGATCAAAGAAAGTGATGCCTAAAAAGGAATTAGGGCATAAACCTACTGAAACTGCCATCAGTAGACCTCAGAAGGACAATTTTCTATGGAAGTATTTGTCAAAAACATTTTTCTATTTTCAAGCACTGCCTGAAAGACAGAATTTATTTGAAAAGAAGGCCATGATTTTGCCTGTTTAGCTGAAAAGGCATTCCCCTGTGGAAGAAAAATAAAAATTGATCCTTTGTAGTTTGAGGCTTTTTTCCCCCACTTTTGGCATTAGAATACCTTGTCTCTTTTTTTGCCTCTGTAGGAAAGAGGCAGGATCCAGGGACTGGAGACTGGGAGTTGTAAAGCAACTGTGATATAGAAGAGTGGTGCAGGTGATGGCTACAGGCAAAGAGGAGCTAAACTTTCTTTTCAAACCCCATGGCCTTTCATCTTCTTACCCTGAAAACTGGCTTATTTCATGCTTCATCCTTTATGGCATGGTTTGAGAGACCGAAATGTCAATGGTTAATGACTCAAACAATTGGCCATTTGCAGAAGTAGCAGGTGCTTTGCTGAGGCCATGTTTGCACCCCTGGCTGAAGAGGAGGAAGAGAGATTTTTGCTTGTGATGGTGAAACATCTGACTTGCATAAGACAGAGTGGGTGAACACCCACCACTGGAGGCTAAAAACTGGGTTTTGAGCCAGATAATGGAGAAGGCCAGTAAGAAGCTAACCCATACAGTAACGCCTTTTATCATGTCCATGTCCTTTCTTACACAACTCGGTGGTGAAAGGAGGCCCCCTGCCTCCCCCCACCTCACTCTGGGAGGTATCATCACATTCACGTGTAGGCCTGAGGGTATTCACCCCTTCTGGTGCTTCAACTATGCTGCTGTGAGAGGCAGCTGTCGTGTCTTAGAAGGTGTCATAAACCATCAAAGATCCCTGAAGTACCCCCAGACTCCTTTCTAGGGTCTTTCACTAGAGGACTGCACGTAATCCACAGTGTTGCAACAGACAGCTGCCAAGTACTGCCAAGGGGAGGTACCTGGCCATTCCCATGTAAGCTTAAATGTATATTAACTCACTGAGCTCTGTGTTTCCTCAGCCTCAGATGGATCAAGATTGTGACCATCACCTTGACCATCGAAATTGACATCAAAATTGCAACAATTGAGTCTCCTCTGGATCCATGTGTGGTGATATCTTTCTACTCTTATCCCTTCTTTCTCTTTCCTTCTTTTCTTTATGTATTTTCTTAAGCAATATTTTCATACTTTTATTTTGCTGTATTACTATAGATAACAACCAAAATGGCTACACACCTGTTTTTCATTGTAACCAAATTGTTCTAAAATAAATCCTGCATCTATCTATCTATCTATCTATCTATCTATC
>VWZF01004275.1:24936-65934 GCA_013396755.1 Sclerurus mexicanus
AGAAATGTCCATATCCAGAACTTCCCTTGGTCCCGCCCCATGGCACGCCTCTCCTAGAATTGAGTTGGAGTCTTAAAACCCTTACTTCATCCTTTATCATCATCTTCATGCCACTTTCCCTTATTGGAGCTTCTCCAAGGTTGCTGGGCTTTGCTTTCTTGTTTTGACTAACATGGTACCTAATTGTCTTAGCTCTGGGACATGTTTCCCAGGCATGGTGTTTCAGCTATTATCTGACCCTTAAGACAGCTAGCACAGGGTTAGAGGTTGTTAGCTACTCGAAATGTAAGAAACTATATAGAAGTATAAAAATCCACAAATTCATGAAAACCCTAAGGCATCAGTACAAATAAATCTTGATTATGGTTGGATTTACACCCACTATTAGAAACCCATCCAGATAGCTTCTTTCTTCTATTTTCTCTCTTTCTTTTTAAGTGCTAAGTTGTTTCAGCTGTTTCAAACAAAAGAAAGTAACTGGTTTTAATTAAAGTGCAGCTAGGATATAAAATGTGTAAGTCTTATAAAAGTGCCTGGGAAAGACTATTGCAATGTAAAGGCACTATTCCTTTGTTTCCAGCTTTTGAGATATTATCACAAGAGTGGTCATACTTGATGTTATTCTTGAAAGATAAAGTTCTGCCTATCATTTAGTATTTTAGCAATATCTGTTTTCCTAAAAACAAAAAATAAAAAAGAAGGTACTCATGTCAGATGAAGAAAATTTGAAAATTTGATCTCATATACACCTTAAAAGATGACAAAGCAAGAAGGCAGTGGAGGAAACCCACCCAGTACGCAATATTTCTTTTTTCTTTTTTTTTTTCTTTTTTTGAAGATCATTATTTTGAGTCTGTCTAATGGTTTATGGGGCCTGATTCATGACTTTGGAATGTCTGGGTTTGGCCATACTGCCTGTGTTGTACAATAGTAAATGATCTCAGCATCCATGAGTATGTCACTGTCTCCCAGTCTGCTGCTGTCCTTAAAACAAGTAGTTTACAACAACAACCACCACCACAATTTTAAGGAAATTTCTTTTGCTTATGGACAAGTCAGATCCTCCAGACAAATCTCATTGTGATGGGGAAAACAATGTCTTTCTGCAGGCAAGAGAGTCTTGAATGCACTTGGCAGACATTGAGTAAAGTGCAAGGACTGCAGCCGTGGTGTGGGAGCTGGAGAAATATGGACAGAGCAGCACTGTCCTGAGAGAAACAGGCCTTCTCTTTGACCACTGCAAAATGCCACATATGCAGACCAGCCTTGACACAAAGGTCATAGTTGTGTCCTTGCTAAATAACAGAGAAAAAAAAAAAATTCACATACTCCATCACTCAGTACAATGTCTTTCATATCTTTTTGTCTGTTGAAAACAACTTTTTAATCAGGAAGGGCCAAAAGAAAGTCTGGTGTAGGCAGGAAGACTGATACTGAAAAATGTTTCTTTCTTTTCTTCCTTCTGTACTTCACCTTCTTTTTTTTTTCACCCCTGGCAACCTACTAAGGATGACTGAGAACACAGTTGACAGCTCTACCCTGAAAGCTAAACTGATATAAATTTGAAATAAATCTAATGTCCATTGGTTTAGAGGCCTGCATTTGAAAACAGTCTTAGAAAACCAACTGCAACTGCAACTATCCTCCATTAATTTTAAAGCTGGCTGGTTTTTTTGTTTGTTTGGTTGGTTGGTTTTGGTTTTTTTTGTTTGTTTGGTTTTTGGTTTGTTTGTTTTGAATTTTTTTTTTAAATTTCATTTCATATTTGTGTTACTCATTTCTTGTCATTATGGAACTTTGCACATCTTCTGCCTCGTATTACCTGATTTTTTTTTGTGCATGTAAATGGTGGCTACTCTGAGCTGGTACAGAAATTCTGCTGTATCAGGGCAATAAAGAGTCATACTTTCAACAGAAACAAGGAATTCTGTCCTTTTTGAGCAAACTTGGCACCTTCTAGCAGTTAATCCTTCTCCAGCTTTCAGATTTTAGTCTCATTACTGAAAGAAAACTAGTGTTTGATGCTACAATAAGTGCTGCTGGACTGTAGCTAAATGCTGTTCTTCTGTCTTGCAAGTGATATGCACTTGTTAGCTATTTCAAAGGAAAAAAATAATTTTCCATACAAAGCCAATACCCTTTGAGAGTAACATCTTTTAATTCTAAATTTATTGTTACATAGATTTACTAGGGTTTTGAGCATACATTTTCTCTTAATTGAAAGTCATCTTTTTTGTCTTTGAATGATGGGCTGCTTAATAGATGTGGACCTAAGATAAGAGTGATGATCTTCTCTGTACCACCTGCTTCATCTCCTTACTCTTGGCTCCTGCTCACAGTGTGTAGGTCCCTGCAAATGGAGCAAGAGAAGAAAAAGCAAGGCCATCCCTGATGTGCCCACTCTCAAATGACTGTCGATGATGTGGCATCAAGAGATGGCTCCTGTTTGGACTTCTGGTGGTGAAGCATCCTTGAGCACATAGCCAAAAATTACCATTGATTTTCTTGTGCTTTGGGTTGCAAATCATGCTGCAACTCTTACTGATGACCCCAGTAACAGCACCCATGCACATCCTGCTGAGCAAACCCTTAAATGTAAAGAAAAAGAAGCAAAACCCAGTTCATGTAGTCTGTTTATGTAGCCCTAGAGATTCAGATAAAGAAAAACAAACATAACCTTTTCAGCTGTTCCTCACAAGGGAAAAAGAAAATGAAACATTTGATTATAATTGTTTTAATGAGCTTTGATTCAAAATGAAGTCATAATGGTCTGGTTAAAAAATATTCTGTTAATGAGCTTATATTTCTATCAAAGTATGCAAGATGCAAAATTCTCCGAGGATAAAATTAAATAGCAAGCAATATTTATTTGCTGATTAATAAAATCCTGCTCATTTCTTGAGAAAAAAGTAGTATTAGTAATAGTAGTAGCAGTAGCAGTTATAGTGATGGCAGTGGAAGTGGTAGGAGCACAGCATTATAATCTAGCCAGATGGTCTATCTTAGGTTTCACCTTGAAGTTAGAAAAATATCGTGAATACCTACTCCTGCAGGTCTAAAACCTGATCTTAGCCATGTAAAACTCGGACTTGACTGTAGGTCATCTCTAAATATTGTAATCTGCTTCCCCTCAATTTCTTTTTGATTTTAAAGTGTTATTTCTTAGAAAGGTGCATAGAATACCTAGGACACATCAATTGCAAAAAAAAAAAAAAGAGAAAAGAAATAAAAGGAAAGGAGATGTGGAATGTACTAATTAGGGGAAGCAATGTGTACTGCCAGCGAACAGCACTAGCTTTGATTACTGCACTGTTAGAAGAAAGTGTTTCTGTGTAGTTTATATTTTATGGCATCACACAGACTTCAGTGTAATTTTCCATGTCATGTATTCTGACCAGTAACCAAGCTGCCTCCAGCCAGGGAGACAATCTGGAATGTGCCCACTTAAAGAATATCCACTCTTGAAAAAGATCCTATACATAATGATGTGTTCTCTTTCATGTGCTGCAAGGGGTAATAGGATAGTATGTGGGAATATAGGAGTATGTTTGATTCTGACTCAAAATATTTTTTATTCTGATTCAAATCTAATTCCTTTCAAATCTGAATACACATCTTCTTTTAGATTTTTATGTCAAGATATTTCTGAGCATCACCTTGTGCAGTACATTACCTCTTCAGAGGAACCACTTATTCTCATGTCAGTTGATTTGCCTAATCAGGCTCTGGTTAAACAATGCAACTTGTCTCATGTAAAGAGACAGCTACAATCTGTTGTGTTTGTAGTTTTCCTTTCAAAAGGAAAACAAAAAAACAACATTAGCAGGATGGATTTCAAGACCAAGTCTTAATTACATTAAAAAATGAAATTTAATTAGTGGGATGCAAGAAGAAAACAAAATTATATGTGTGGCTCTGTGAACACAGTAACGCTGCAGAAGTAGTAGCGGTAAACACACAAGGATGGTTGGATTACACAGATAGAAGAAACGTAAAAAACCTTATGTAATGGGGAAAAAGGCATGAAAGTATTAAATTGACCTAGTTTGATTAGATCCTGAATCTCCATGAGTAAGAAGAGGTTACCATGTTACAAATACGGGTCTCTTTTTTATTTCTTTCCAAAGACATATTTCTTTAATGATATATATACATACATTTGCAATAAGAGTTACGTACAGCAAAAAAAGTGATGCTGGACCTTAGGGCTGAGATATGACTATCTTTATTGCAGGCTTCGTAACTCAAGAGAAAACACATTTGCAGGAGAGCTTACTGACAACCTGCTGGGCTTGACTCTTCCTTAATTATTGTCTTTTGCAGTGTCCATTCCTGTTTGTTCCTTTGCACAGAGGAACTTTGGGTTTTTTTCAGTTTTGTTTTACTCTGTGTGTGTGCATCCATATCCTCTTCACCTTTTTTCTTCTTCCCCTCACCCAAGAACACATTGTCAGGGACTATTTCTGGCCCCGGCTTCAACCATCATTTAAAATAAAGAACAAACTGCTCCTGGAGTGATAATTCTACTTAGGAATGGATAGACTCTCACAAGCTTAAATCCTGAAAGGTACACAAAATGGTCTGCTTTAAACCACACGTTGCCATGGTTACATCCTTCTGTGGCTCAGATGGGGATGGGGACCAATTATCAAGTTTTGTTTGCTTGATTTTAACTAGTTTGTTACCTGGATACCCAATAAATAAGAAAACTGAAAAAAGACTTGTTTTCTTCTCCCTTAACTGAAGGAAAGAGAAAACAGTCATACCTAAATGTTAAAAAATCCAACAAAATTCAGATTGTTAGTTACAGGGTGAAAGTACGTCTGAAATGTTTGCTTTAGAGAGGGTCAGTGAAAGGCCTGTAAATAGATTTTGCATGAGCATCATAATGTGAAATCTGGAAAAAAGCAATTGATCACATAATATCACTGTGAGTCAGGGGAGTGATTAAACAACACTGGGTTTTTGTCATTATTTAGATATTAAGAGTGTTTTTCTGTAGGAATCAGTTGGATATCTAATTAATGAAAGGAAAGGTTCTTTCTTCTAGGTTGAGGCACACTGATACTTACCTGGTGTCATTCATAAAGAGCACCCAAGCATGTTGTGTATGGCACCTTGTTTCTGTGTTTAATCAGAATCTTTGGTAACAAGCCGAAGACAGAAAAGTGAAGTTGTGTGGAGGAAGTGAGGGAGAAGAGGACAAAGTTAAAATACCATCCTGTCAGTTTCCCTAATAGTTTATGTGGGCAATGACAGAACAGTATTTTAATTTTTTTTCTGAACTCCTTTCTACTAATTTATTCCATCTCCTGCTTGTTATTGAAGTTTCAGATTAAACTTAAAGATATGAATGTATTGCCATAATAAATTTATAAGAGGATATTTAAAGAGCAAAGATTTGAATGACACAAATGAACTCAGTGCAGCAGAGCTGAAGAAAGAATTTGCAGAGAGATGCCACTGTAGTCAGAAATGACTGCTAGAATATCCTTAATTAAAAAANATGGGCACAGAAGGTGTTTCATATAAATTTAGGCTTAACTTTAAATTATTGATGCTATTTTAAATAATCTTTAAAAAGGTTAAGAACAACTAGTTTAAAGAAGATTAATGAAATGTAAGTTAGCTATTTGGAACATGGAAAAACTAAGATGTTAATAAAGAGACATATATTTCTAATATACACCTAAAATTTTAGTTGTTTTTGCTTCATCTCTATTGCACCAGTTATATCTCCAAATGGCATGAAAAATGATGTTTAGACTGTATGGCCTTCAGATTTGCTATTGTTTTTTCCTAGTGAATAGGACACATCTGTCTTAACAAAACAGGGAGCTGACACTTTAAGTCAAAATCCTTTCATTCTTGCTTTCTCAAATAAAAGATGATTCTTTTATGAATAACTAGTTTGCAATTTGTTTAAATTACAAAGAAGAATCAAAGAACATTATTTTTCTTTGCAAATTAAATGAAATTGATAACCACCAAGAAGGCTACTAGCACAAAGCAAAACTCTGCATACTCTGAGAGAGTGAGTGAGTGAAAAAGTGATAAAAAAACATATGTGAGCAGTAGTATTTTGCAATTGTTATTTCCACTCTGCGATTCTGATTGGCAATCTATTATAAAAATAAAAAAGTAAAAAATTATTACCAGTCCGAGCACTGTAATCTTCCTTTTAGATAGGTAGAAAATGTCAAGAGACAGAAAATCTGTTGTAATGTTAATTCAAATAATTGCAGTTTCTGACAGTTCATATTTGGAAGCAGACTATGACACAAGAGCCCTGCTAAGGCGTTTGGGGGATGTGAGAAGAAAAGGAGGCTGTGAAGGAGTAGGGAAAGGGTATTTAACATGGAATCTCCTAGGCAGTAGGAACTGAGTAAACTTAAGCAGGTCCTGAAAGGAAGATGTAGGTACTCAGGGAAGGCGCACAGCCTCACCAAAGGTTTCATCAGGTGTGATGTTCCTTTAGGGAAATCTAGGTGGTGCAGCTCTCTGAGGCATAAAATTTCCAAAAGGGTTAGGGTCTTTCCCATTTTTAATTGAAGCTTCTCTGTGGACCAGAGAGGTTTCTCCTCACTGTTGCATGTCCCAGAAGCACCAATCCTGGCAAGACCAGCACAGAAAGAAATGCTAATTTCTTCCTTTGAATGGAAACACTGACAGAGGGATTCGGAAACAGTTGCTGAAGTACTCAGAAAGCAATGGTGAGAGGAAAGGAAGAGCCTCCCAGGAAGAGTGAAGTGAGAGCAGACACACAGGAAGACTGAAAGGGCTCTGGAACAGTGTGTGGTGTCTGGATGAGTCAGGGCATGGTGCGTGATGACCCGTTCTGTCCGTCTGAGCTGAAATTATGAGCCTCTCAGCTTTGTAACAGCTCTGGAAAGACAGGGAAGCTATGTTTTTGTGACTGTGGAAGGCATTAGAGAACAAACTGGGAACAGAACTGTAAAGGGGATTGCATTTTGATGGAACATTTAAATCTTCCAGGGGAAGACAATGCAATATACATCCATGTACATACATACATACACAAGTAACTCGAGCAGGTGACTGAGACTGTGAACCATCAGCTCAATTATTTAGTATTTACTTCTTGGTGCTACTTCAGTGTGGACTTTTTCCCAGTAAAAGATTTCATTGGTTTTCTCAGCTTTGCCCTTAGGCAGAGATTCTTATGACAATGTGGTTTTCATGCCGCATCACTGCTAGCAAATATAGAGGTTTTAATAAGATTTATCTAGTTAATATTATGTCTTCTTGCAAGGGATAAATATCTATACTTTCTTTGAGCTCATGAAATCAGCCGCAGAATTCTTTTTTGGGGTCAGAATTTTGCTTAGCAAGCTCAGATTCAGTTTTAGGACTCAAGTTATTGTGGAGACAATGAAATCATGGACAAAGTGAAAAGGAAGAAGAAAAAATATGATAAAGAAGTGAGCCAGAGCTATTGCTAGACACTTCAGATCTGGATGACCCCCTTCTGCCAGGTTAGCTTTTGTGAAGTGGAAATACACAGCTCACTCTTCCACTTAATAACAAACAAGCAAACACACAAAACCATGCTGCCTGCTTAGGTATTTGGCTTTCCAAGGAGAAGCACTTGTGGACCTCTCTTATTTTTGCAAAAAAGGAAGAGAGAGTGTTTGCAGATCCTCAAGTCTCAGGAAGTCTGTCCATTCTCCTGCCTAACTCTTCTGGGTGATGATGAACAGCCACTGTGAGGTGAAAGGGAATGGGGGAGCCACCAAAATCCTACCCCAGGGCTCGTAACTGGACAGTAATGGGAAGAAACCAAGCTGGAAAAAGACGCTTCAGCCATGAAGCCTGCAGCCAGGATAAGGCAGCTGTCTCTGGGCTTTTCAAGGTTGGAGAGCAATTGCAGTGCATTCCTGGGGATTGCTGCACTGGGTTGTGGGCAGGAGCCTCACACCTAAATATTTTCTGTGGCTTGGCTGTTTTCTTAGCTTATAGAATTTAGTCAGATCCTTGGCTTGCTCTGGATTAGCCTTACCTTTAAATCTGGCTTGGACAACCCTGGTGGAGAAAACTAGATGTAACTTGTAATAGCATAAGAAGTCCAGGAACTCTGCAAATATGTAGTTTTCTTGAAAAAACAAACAAAACTTGTTTTCTATAAAACTAATTTTAGAAAATACTATTTACCTTAAAAAAAAAAAAAGTATTTATTTTCAGGGATGTAATTAGCATGTGATGGGTCAAATTGACCCCTGGGGTCAATATGAACTGGTTGTGTTTGCACCATGGCTTAATTTAACCTAACTGGATGCCTATGGTACTAAAACTGTTCTTAAGAAAAAGGATGTGGCAATCATATACACACATAATACTTTTTAATTTCTATCATTATCTCCTATATATTATGCTTGCACATATTTCAAGCTGTTAGTTGACTGATGATGTTAACAAGTATGCAGTTAGATTTTGTGTCTACTAATCATATTCAGTTTTAAGATCTAAAAATTAAAATGGAAGCCTAGGCAATCTGATTTTCCTATTTTGGATATAAGGGCTGTCTGATTGCTCAGGAACATCAGTGGATCTAGCTTCTCACTGATTAAGACACACACTACACACAGTATAGGCATTTTTAAATTAATTGGGCCATATGTTTGCTCTTACCTGTTCACCTGGGACTAAGAAACACGTCAGCATTTCTCGCAACTCTGGTCTGTGATAGACACTTGAAGGCTTATAGTGAGTTCCTTACTTATTTCAGAAAACAGTTAATCCCTGCAGTTAATCTTCAGTGATTTTGTTTGCTGCACTGCTCTTTGGCAAGTCCAATTCTTGCTTCTGATGTAACATTTTTCTGACAAACAATGTATAACTGGATGAATATAGCATTTCAAAGCCAACAATTAATGGCTCACAAAGTGAAGCAAGACAGTAGAAAATTGAGCAAGAAGGAAAACAGTTACGCCCTCTGCTGCATGCAACCTCTTCCTTCTGTAGCCCAGCACTACTCATTTACCAAAACTGTGGTTGTTGTTTTAATTCATTTGCTATCCATATAAACCAAAGCAGTTGCTTGACTGCAAAATTAACTGTGAAAAAGCTTCTGTAATGCAAGTACATATCATTATCTGTATTACCATAATTACTGGCCCACAATACCACTACTTTTGACACTGAATTAGTGTACCTTATTGCATGACCTAGAAATGGGGCAGAAGTGCTTATAAAAAAGCTTTTTTAGCACATGTTTGTGACTTTGTGGTGGGCATTCATATATGGGTGCCCAACATGAAGGAGATGCATTTATATATTGCTGGAGAGTGACTGTAAAGACAAGGCTTTTGAACATTTGTAAGTAGGGCGAGGCAGATTTGTATTTAGGAGCCAAACTTACAGATTTTCCAAATTACTGATCAGGTTACCTGACATCTACTTCCTCATAATATAATTTCATTCAACTTTCAATACGTAAAAACATCCAGTGTGTCTCATTGGAGGCCTGTCCCTGAGTTATATGTGTGAATCAATGGGGTGTTATTATTGCAAGCTTTTATTTGTAGAGGGAACTCTCTGTATTCTGCTGTAGTAGAGGTCCCTAGGCAGCATGATGACAAAAATGGGATCACCTCCAAACAGATGTGGATTGGGGGTGATATCAACAAGGGTAAAAGGCTCAAAGGTTAAAACAATATAAAGACTGAACTTCTGGTATTGGTAGATGTCTCTGCCAGAAGCAGAAAAACAGAGCAAACGTGCCCAAGAAGTGGGTCTGGTGACTCTGAGGTCAGGGATATCTATGATGTTTTAATAATGTGATACTCATTCTCGGTTTGCTGTCCTGGTATTGCATCAAGTAGCTGAAGAACTCTTCATGGTTTGTTGTCACCATCATGTCAATTACCATGGCATCCATGACTGTGCTGGCATTTTTTAAGGAAATGAGGGAAAGAGGATAAGCCACTGTCTTTGGCTCAAATACAAATGTTGCACTCAACAAATGTTGACTTTTAAAGTGTCCCTTTGTACTTTCTGATGTCCCTTAACCCAGTACTAAGAATGTATTTCATTGGAGAGTTAATTCAACTGTCATAAAATACACAAGATGTTACAGAGACACTAGTGAGCAGCCTGTGGTTGGTGAAAGAGACCAAGTAGCAAGCCTTCCTTCAATATAGTTTTTGAGATACAGATCACTTGTATATCTCTTCTTACAGTTCTGTTTCTTACTGCTATCCTGGTATATCTCCCTCATTGTTGCTTTGCATGATGTGCAGGCGAGCCACTTGGAGGGGCATGAGAAGGGGAGGCTACTCTTGATCTCAGAGTGAATTACTCTGCAAACACATCTCTCTCTGCCGTTATTGTGAACAGTAACAATTTTTTCTATAGACTTTCAGCACTATTCCTAGAGCTTGGAGTTGGGAAATATGTTTACCTTTTAATGTCAGTCTGTGCCACAGACCAGATCCTCTGCCTGCCCTGGACTCTAGTCAAGGAGCAGCACAGTGTTTTAAGGAGGTGATTGCTTCTTCAATTGCAGAAGGAGGTAATTGTTTATACCTGCTGGTACAACCACATTCAGTTCTAAAGATGGAAAACACACACTAAGAGTTTATTACCATTATAAAGTGGGTATCAGCCAGACAACAGGCACTGTGGAATTACCTACATTTCCCTCTCTTCAACAGCAAGGCAAACATGAGTATTGGGTGTCATGAAGATTTGGTTACAGAAGGTAATTGCATAATCCACAGAGTTAGCGTTTATGGTGGTGATGCGAGCCTGCTTCAGCACACGACAAGAGCAAGCTGATGTATACAGACACCACCATTGGGCAGCAAGGTCAAAATTTGCTGGGGGTATACCCATCTTTCAGATAAAATTTTTTTTCATCTGGATGAAGGGCCCCAAGTTATTTAGTTACTTCTGAGAACCCTACTCTGTCCTTGTGCATTTTAAACTGTTCTGGAGGAAAGTCAAAATATAGTGGAGCTTCATCTGAACTTCTCAAATGTAAAAGCTCTTGCTCATGGTCACAGTATGTACATGATCTCAGCTGAGTATTGCTTCTTCAAGCAACAAAAGTGTCTGAATGTCAGAAGTGCCTTCATATAATAAATGCTGTGCCTTTAAGGGGGGTGCATTTGGCATTAAACAGGCTTTCCAGCTAATGAATTTCTCGTGTTACAAGAATAATGGCCTTTTTAATATTAGCAGGAGTAATTAAACAGACATTTGTTATTAATGATGTTGTTAATGGCAGTAGATATTGAATTTTCACTCTAGATATCTTCTTTTGTATAGTGATTTTTGAAGGGTTTTATTAACTTGATTGGGCAGCGAGGCTAAAAGCATATCATGATTTTTCCTGGTTCTGAAGATGCTAATTTTCTCCCTGTTGTGAAGCAATGTCTTTTTCTTCATTTAGTTGTTATTAGAGATCCTCATCTTCCTTCATTGGCCAATCTGACAGCAAAAGAACCAGATCTTATCTGCTGCCACTCTTGGATTGCCTGGAAGGATTTTTGTGGAAGGATATTACTGCAATCACTGCTTCTGCAGTCCTTTTTCAATGCCTGCTGAGGTTCCTCTCTGTGTTTCACCCCAGCTAAATATGAGTTTGTTACATGTCCAGCTAAATATCCTAGCTATCTAGCTCAGAGTAAAGAAACTCATGCTTTATATCTGTATTTGAGTCTTGAATCCAGGGTTAGCCAAGACAGCAGACAAACTAACTTCTCTCTCTCTCTTTTTTTTTTTTTCCCTTTCCTAATGCATGATGCTTTTTTGCTTATCTTTTTAGTGCCAAGCTAGGTATGGAGAGGGAGACTAGATTTAAGCCTGAAGCTCAGATCTCATGTGTCAGACCATTACTTAAGTCTCTGCTTTTGCTCTGAAATGGGGACAATGACAGTTTGTGTTCTCCTTCCAGTGGATTCAAACACTCTCAGGACACAACTCATTCTCCATCAAAGAGTTGCTCAACCTTGCTCAGTAGTGTGGTACAACTCCTAGCTGTGGAGAAGATGACTTCATTCTACTGATTTTCATACACATAACTTTTTGGTATTATGACTTCAGATAACCCAGCTTCAGACTTCCTGCTCCATGCTTGACACAGCTTTCTCTTGATTTATAGCAATCACTTTCCAGTAGTTAACTGAAATCACAACATCTCAGGTTTTTTCTTACCACCCTTTACCAGCTCTAGAAGAAAGGCTGAATAAAATGTGTGTTTATTACAATGTAGGATTTTCCGCTGTCTCCTGATGTAAAGACAATAATGAGAATAATTTTTCCATGAAATGAAGGACTTTTCTGACCAAGCTTAGAAACAACTTTTACAATGACATGGACCCTGCTTGACTCCTTGTGTCTTTCACGTCTTAATTTCCCCTGAGAAAAATGCTTGACAAAAAGCATTAAAAAATCCCCTGAACTCTAGAGACTGGGATTTGTCTGATTTTGGATTGTGTCTGTCAGTGGATGCCTTCCAAGCTCTCATGTTTCTGTGAATTCCATTTTACACCTTTTAAAAGTGCTCCTGGCTTGGCTTGCTGTCCTCCAGGGCTTGGTCACAGTTTGGAGCCCATTTCAAATCCCAAACTTAACCTGCCTTTGCTGCCTATTCCAAGTATTACTTTACACTAAAAAGAAGGGGAAAAAAACATAACAAAATAAAAAAGCCCTGGCATCAGTTGCTAATTTCCCTTTCTCTGTCAAGATTATGCTAGTAGCTCTGAGTAATTTGGCCTTGTTTTCTCAAGGGAGTAGGACTGAAATAATCCAATGTTTATTTTTATACAATTTCTCACAGTGCTACAATGTTTTGGAGACTTCCTGGGATGTTTCTAGTTTTTTTCACAGGGTAAAAGGCCATTCTCAGAGGTAGGTCCTTCATGTAAACCTAAAAATGGCACTTTCCCACAATACAGCTTATCGGGAAGTTTAAAGTTCAATAGTGTCTCTCTAGCTCTCTCTCCCTGTCTCACACACATGAAAGTAAAAAGTAAAAAATGAAGGGGGTGTTTGAGTTCTGCTAGGAGTTGCCTTTCAATCATGTAATTTTGGTGTGCCGACTGACCATGATAATATGATGGGACTAGTGATGGTCTGAAAGTAGAAGCAAGGCAAATTTGTAGAGAAAAAAAGCAGCTTTTGATCAATGAATTTTATCCATGTAGAAGCTGATTATGGGAAACAAGTTGCTCTCAACATTCCTCATGCTTTGGATTTATGAACATACTCCTGTATGGGCACAGGCACAAGATTAATTTCCATGCCAAGGCATTAAAACTGGAGGGGTTCTGCTATATCTAAAATGTATACTACATAACTTCAGTATTCTAAGGATGCGATTTCCAAAACTGTTTACTTTGGTTTTAATTCTGATTACTTTCCTTTAATCTTATTGTGATTGTCAATAAAACTGAATTTGAAGACAACCAAGTTAGTGCTGGTCATGTTTAAACAAAGATCTGGTCCTTTATTTCTCATGTTAGAGAATTAGTTTGCTAATGTGAGTAAAGATTAGTTGCATATGTGCTGGTTTCAGGATACTTCCCTGATGCTTTGTGGAAGGTCTCATTGCACTGCAAATGCAGTGGAAAGATGGGGCTCCTTGCTTACTCAGAGTTTCAGTCCTGTTGTTGCTTGATTATTTATTTCTACCCCAGGGACAGTGTCTGTTAGGGTTGTTGTTAAACAAATTGCCTTACTGACATTGTGTTCTGACAAACAATTGACACCTCTGTAAACTGATTAGTGTTTTTTGTCTTAACAGCTAATCTTGGTCTCACATTTAAAGAAGAGCTAAGGAGGACTTTTCCTATGCCCTAAGGTCTGCTGGGTGAGGCTAAGAAAGCTGGAACATGAATTATGTAAAATGGAAAAGGTTTGGGTATGTAATCCTTTCAGACATTTAAAGTCCTACAGACCCTCTAAGTCTGGAAATAAATTATCTTACTACAAATATTTCTTGTAAAACAGAAATGACAGAATGAAAGCAGAAATCCAGTAATTTTTATCCAGTAAACTACAACACATCATTTGGAATAGGGGAGAGGGACTACACAGGTACTTTAGAGGCCTTGTGCACTGGACATCACAGAAAGGGGATGTGACAACAATGAGGAAACTCAAGCCTCTGGTAGCCACTCTCTACCACAAAAATGAGCAGAAGCTGGCAGAAGGCTGATGTTACATACCCAAAACTGGGAAGATCTAGCCTTGGAAAAGGTGAGGCAACCCATGAGAAACTGGGTTTGCCAGCTTGATTAGTAATTCACTAGGAAATAGTGAGTAAAACCAGCACAGCTCCAAGCAGAAACTTATAAACTCTATGTTTGCCCCAGTTACATAACTTCTCCGAGATGAAAACAGAAAAGTGAAAATCGCAGAGTAACTGGCCACAATAGGAATATGAGGAAAAGTCACAAAGATCTTCAGGACAAGGGCAGGACAAAAACACAAGAGGAAAGTAGTGAGGTGATGCTAAGCTGACATTTAATAAAGGTAGCAACCATGACCTTTGGAAAATAGATGGAAGTTGCCATATTGGGGTACTAAATAGCTGGAAAATGAAGTAATAGTTTCAGATACTACAAATAAAACTAAATTCAGGACACAAACTCTCATCTTCTCAAATTCTGCTTTGTAATATTCTGAGTAAGCAGCATCAAACTGGGCAAACAAAGAAAAGCAATAGATTGAATTACAGTAGGTATCATGCCTAATCTCTTCTAAGTTCAGAGGGTTTTTTAATGTTTATGAATAAGACTTATCTTGCTGAATTGTACCTGTCTTGAAGTTCTAAACTTGTCTAACCTCAGTTAACTTACTACAGCCAGCAAAAGATAACAATATCTCCACAGGCCAGTTCTTTTATGAGGCCATCTTGGCTGAAGCAAAACCTACCAGAGCTGTCGTTCTTCTCTTTGATCAGCTGAAATGGCTTTGCAGTGGTAACTACAAGTCCAAGAAATATACTCTGTTTGGCTTCAGCCACTCAGTGGAAAAATTAAAAATAAAAGAAAAAATATCCAGTAAAAAACAAACTTTCAAAGTATCTTCCTGAATAAGCCCGCAGCTCTGCTTAACAAAAATCGAAATGGTATTTTGTTCAACAGTTTCAAAATATTGCTTCCTAAACCTTTCCAAGTCTTGGCAAATTCCAGAGGTGACACCTTGAGTATCTTTGTTTCCAAGTCTGGCTAGTCCACAGCTTGGGACTATAGGAAGCTTGGTCTCTCTAACTGAATATCAGGTGAACAGGCAACAAGTCACATGGGATAATTTTAGAAACCTGCCTGAGCAAGAGATTTTCAAAAATGGCACAGCTGCCAGTTCCTTGGCTTCAACCAGAACTTCATTAAAATCATTCTGCTCCCATGGATCAGCTACATTTTGACAATTCAGCATTTTCCAGCACGAATAAGAAAAACAAAAACATTCAGTTGGAACAGTTGCAGTCGTTTCTAGTAACAATCAAGTGTGAGATTATAAATTAGAGAACAGCTCTAGCAGTGGACATGCATCACAGCACTACAGTGAGCTACCACATCAGGTGGAGTTGCCTCAGCTCTTGTGTTGATGCTTATGTGTTTTCTCTACCAACATCCTTTTGTGAAATCATGAGAAAATAATCTTGATGGCAATTTTTCCATGCCTGCTATGTAGATTTCAACAAATGATGTAAACTTGTAGATTAAAGGGCTTTTCCATCTTCTTTGTAATCTCTTTCTTTGTACATTTTTTGTTGTTCCTGATGGGATGTATAAAATGCTTACCTAGAGTTACTCCATACACTCAGTGTCCTTGTGCTTTATTTGGTGAAAACAAAACCTCTCATCAAATTGGGAAAGTATCATGTGATTCTAAAAAATGCTATATGAAATAAGAGTCAGGTGTTTTGTGCATTTTATCAGTCTCTGACAAAGAGGGAGCAAAATAAAACAGACACTGCTCCTTAGAAAGTTGAACAAGGAGCCATTTCCAGCTGTTCTCTCAGGTGAGGCTTTTGATCAGTAATTTATTAGAGATAATGATGAATACATTCAAAGGTAATTATAGCAGAAACCTATTTTACATGTGTATATTTTATGGTATTGTAAGAGACTTTGGATAGGTTAGCAAAGAAATAAACACCTGTATTTTATTTCAAGCTGCTGTTTCAGAAAGGACAAAAAAAAAAAAAGCCATAAGGCAGAGACCCCTGGCATCTCCATGGGTGCTCACTTCTTGAAGCATTTATTTCCTGTAGTTGAGAAAGTAGCCCTTTTTTGAGGACAAAACCAAAGGGTTTGGCTGAATTTGCATCTAAACTATCATCCATACCCTCTGCTGTCAGCCCTGTCTGAGACAATATTCCCTTCCTTCCTACCATATTTGGGAAAAAGAAAAAGGAGATTCTTCTCTTTGCAGCTCCTGTCTTTGTGTCTCTGGATGCAAAATGGTGTACCAGGAACACTGGTTTAGAAGTGATGCTTGAGCTACTGTTTGCCTCCTTTTGTCTCAAGCTCTAAAGTCGAGCTCTAAGTGTCTACATAGAAGGGATTTGAGCTTTTTGCCCTTCATGACTTTAAAGACATTCAGGTTTGTGATTATTCATGTTGTGCTAGCATATTTGATACTTCTCCATAAAATTGGAGAGCTTTTGTATCTGAGAAGGAGACAGTCCCAGAAATTCAACTGCTGCAGTTGAAAAGAATAGACAAAAGTGTGGGAGAAGGGTGTACTGCATTATTGTATATTACATTATTACAGATAGGGAGCTGAGACATTAAGAGATGAAATAACTTCACTGAAGCCACACAGGAAGTCTGTGATAGACACGAGAATTAAACACAGATTTCTCAACCCTCAGTCTGGTTCTTCAGTCATTAAGCTATTGTTTCTCTCTCCCTTGTCTCCTAATTGGATCCATAAGCACCTTCTATCACTGACTTCTGCTAAGTACTGTGCCTGTAGGTAAAACCCCCTCACATTTTTTTTCCTTCAGTGCTGATACTAAACTTTAATAACTAGGGCATCCTTTCACTTTTTTTTCCCTGATGCCTGACAATAATGGCTCAGTAATTACTGTACTAATGTTATCAATTCCAACAGATATCACATTTATTACCAGAAAATGCTATGTTGCTGTTCATCAGTTAGGAATGTGTATAATTGAAACACTGAAATGAAGTCTGTATGAATACGTGTGATTCATCATGAATTCTGCAAGCCCTACACTAACTCTTCTTAATTAAACTGTCAAATGGAAAACTTATAATTAATGCAACAACATATTTTGTAGGAGTTCTTTTCTACCCCCATATAAAGCTTGACTCAGTAGAAACTTCACAAGGATTGTGCACCCTTGTCTTATTAAGCAAAATTTTTGTTGTCCTACACGACTGTTTTTAGCCTGTTAATTAGGATCTCCCACGAAAATTGAACATGAGATTGAGGTTCACTCACTATTTTTCTCCACCCCTTCCTGTACACAAATAGTAACTCACTTTCTATCAGAAACTCATGTTACAGACCTGCTAGAGTATTTAGCCCAGTAAATTGAGACTGTGGTGACAGACATAGGAACAGCACCTTTAACTGCCCTGTGCAGGATGAGCAGTTTGGCCCCCATTCTACATCTGGACTGGTATTCACAGTTCAGTCTGCCTATGATCTTAGGACATCTGCACTCAGGATATCTCAGGGGGTTGGACACTGGTTTTAAAACACCTAGACCTCCTCAAACCAGAGGTTCAGGCAGTGCTGGACTTGGCTGCACTTTTAATTCTTGTGTGACAGATGACATGAGCACTGCACTTTTCACGTGTGCACCTTCCTCAGGTGGGATCAGAGACACCAAAGTGAAGACCTATCTGCTCTGCATGTACAGTAAAGATAACACAACCCTTTCCCTAGTTAGTTCCCACACTGCATTTCACTGGTGTTTGTTTGTAGGCAGCTTGTGAAGCACCTTGCTGCACTTATGCCTCTGCTAGTCATAAAAGATAGTGCTTTAAAAACATACTCTTTGGCCATTTATGCAAGAACTTGAGGGGCTTAGAATATTTACATTCTCCATCACAAATCAGCAACCTCCAGTGTGCCATCATCCAGGCAGGAAGTGCACAGAAGGGTTTGGAAAGATAGCTCAACCTACTAACCCAAGCCTGGCAGCCCTGGATGTAGTTGTGAAGATCTTTCAGCCAGGGATGCTGTGGACAACCCAGCCTTTGCCTCTGCCCACTCCACCACCAATTTTGCATTGATCATTCATCCTCTGCTTGTGGTTATTCTGCTTTTAATTTCTGATATGATGGGTAGTGCCCAGATGACACAGAAAAACACCAGTTTCCATCATCAAGACTGGGGCAGCAAGCATAACACAGGAAAAGACTTCTTTCCTATTGCAATATCAAAGCCACAAGATTTCCCTATGCTTTGTATATTTTTTCCTCTTTTTTTTTTTTTTTTAATACTTTACATCTGATTATAACTGTTTTCACTTTAGTACCAAAAGAGAATACCTAAAACAGTGTCAAAGAGGAAGACACAGGGGTTTGTGGGCACCAGCGGCTGCCAAATAGAGCAGCTGTAATACTGCGGGTGCTTGGGAAACCAATTAGAAACACATGGAGTGACAAAAAAAACGTATGTAACTTCAGATTAGCACAGTGAATGCAACCACACTGTGTGAAACTTAGGCAAACTAGGGCTGGCACCAAGCATCAGGGAAAGTAAAATGCAGTTAGGATGCCTCAAAGAGAAATTGAACCTTGGTGCTGGGAAATAAGGAAATATCCTCACTGTAGCTTAAGTACATGGATATATCAATGTCAAGAAAATTGTTTTTAAAAGTTAAGTATGTTAAAAGCAAGTCTAATGTTCATAACTGGGTTCTGTGGGAAAACTGCTACCTTAAAGGATGCCCTGACTTTTTGAGTAGTATGGGTCAGAAGCTACGATCCCAGACAGAAGCTCTTTCTTTTAACCTTTGCAGATCAGAGAAGATGAAGGAAGGTGTCAGACGAATGTGAGACAGGTTGTCTTAAACCACATAAAATATATAAAATCAAGATCTGAGGAGTACTATACATTCATTAACTAGCAATGTATTTACAGACACTCATTTAGAATATGAGAAATGATCAGGTCAGATATTAGTTTATGCACTTACATAGTGTTGCAAAGGGAAGTTGTGCTTTTGACTGTTCTTACTGTCTGCAATCAATAAGATAAGGAACTTTAGGCAAAAATTTTTACTCTTGAGACCTGGGTTGGTGGTCCAAGATTTTTGCTTCAAGAATAAAATCTTGAAGATGACAGAACATCTAGGTGGTTTCTTTTTGTTTGTTTGTTTGTTTGTTTTGTTGGTTTTTTTGTTCTTTTTCCCCCCTGAGACAGAACGGAGAATGTTTCCTGACAATGCTGGCATGTCTAAAATTTATAAGGCAAGTATTAAGACAATTGCATGGCAACATATACTTTTAATGTATTTCCTTGGCGATCAAACAGAAATACATGTTACAGAAAACTGATTACTCAAAGGAATAACCAAAGGAACTCTTGGGTGGGAGCACAGATGATGTTATTATTCCAGAAAATAGGATTAATTTATTTCTATCAAGATACATTGCATAATTATGTAGAAGACATTTCCATGACCTTATTTTGTGGAATTTACAACATTATGTGTTGTTGGGTTGCCTTTCTTTTTTTCTCTTTTTTTTTTAATTTTTTTTTGGTTTGTTTGTTTTTGTTTGTTTTTGTTTGGGTGGTGGGGAGGTGTGTGGGGGCTGTCGACAGTTCCATTTTTCCTCTCAGGGAAAAAAGTCTCTCACAAGTCTTTGCCCTTTTGTACAACTAATATGGCCAAGCACAGTATATACCCTTGAGCAGTGTCTGATCTTCATTATTTCATGGTGAGTGAAAAGAGTTATACACTTTACATATACTTAACAAAACAGTTGAAGCCCCTTATTTATTAAGCCAGCTGTGTAAGCTTTGTCTTTGTCTTCCACCCTGCATGTCCACGAGACATGGTTTAAATATGTAGGACACTTACTGCTGTTAGCAGAAAATGAGCAGGGAGAACAGGCTGCATTTATCTTTGCCAACTGCGGAATAATAATTATTAAGGAATGCAACTTACAAGATTTTCACAGTCTTGAAAATTGTCTCCACCTCTACTGCCAGCAGAAAGCTTGCTTCATTCAAGACTGACAAGCAAGGGTAGGAGCTTTGCTGAGCAGAATACTTACAGATTCCAGTAATTTGCCTGTTCTGGGGAACAGAAAAGATAGACGAAGAAAAGAGACAGCACTATGGCCCATCTGTGCAAACCAAAAATGCTGGTAGTAGGTCAGAACGAGTTGTACAACTGCCCCTGATAATTAAATCTATGGCATCCATAAAGCTTCTTAATGAGATTGCTTTACTGGCTTGGCCTTACATCACTGGTAACAATTAATTTGCATTTTATAATGTTTCTATTTGTCTACTGTTTTCAATTTTAATATTTGTCTTTACAGAGTGAGGTGCAAAAATCTGATTTGTTTGCTCAGGGTTTACTTGTTTCATTTTGACTACCCAGATGGAATAGCAACACTTTGAATGAGAATTTTGGTGATATTTCAAAATGGATGAAAAATCTTTTCCTTGGTATAAATTAAAATGGTATTTGAATATGTAGCTCCACACAACTTTGAGAAACATGCTGATTTTTTGATAGCCATGTTTGAGAAACTTATTCTTAGCTATTTCCACTGTGAGAAAGAACTTGTATTTCAAGTCTACTCTGCACAGAACATTCTGAAGATCTGTTCCTGATCCAGTGACCAAATTCCAGTCAGATCCAAAGCAAGAAGTGTTTGTTTCAGTAAGTGGAATCACTTCTAACTGGCGAAGTACAAAAGCAAATACTCAGAATTTTACTTTCTTTGAAAGAAAAACAACAAAAAATCAGAATACCAGATGCGGATGTTTGCTCAGACATTTGTAGAAGTGAGAATGTGTCTGGCTGTTTGGAGCATTATTTCTGCATCGTGATGTCTTTTGTGCCATGGAACCTGCTGTGAAACCTGCTCTCTGTGTAACAGCTCATATGGAAAGATCAAGGGTGCATTGCTTTGCTGGCATGGCTGCAGGATAAACAGTTCTTAACCAGACTATCACACACTGCTAGAGTTTCTGAGCAAGAAGTTATGAAGTTAAAGACACTGGGTTTTGCCCTCATTTAAAAATAAAATGCTGCTTGGAAGAGCTGAGATTAAGGAGTAAAGAGAAGGGGTTTGAAATACACATCCAAACTTGGAAGCAATTTCTCCTATTAGTGCCTTTCTTTCTATCCAGGTAAAAAACCTGCACTAGCCAAACATTACCATGTGTTTTGGCAAGAAAAATCCACAATCAGGCCAAAATTAGGGGTTTGTGGAGTCCCTTTCCAGTCAGAATTTCATACTAATACTTCTTTCAGCTGTAGCTAAACAGGGGAGCTCCATTTAACTTTTTAGACATTGTAAGTCCTCTTGCTGGAGGGATTATAGCTTATCTGGTGCAGAATTTTTTTCACATGGTCTATAATAATTTTTTTTTCACATGGTCTATAATAAATTGACCAGTAAATTCAGAAGTGTGTTCTGGCTTGAAAGATCAATTGTACAGCTGGAAAGAACAAGTTGTTAGTGTTATTCACCTTAAAATAGTGATCATGACAATAATAGAAAATGTTATATCTGTTATGGAATTACTTGTAGATGTGTTGATTAACTGCCATAGATTTGGGTAATGACACCTGAATAATTCATGTTCAACTTTTACAGCACTTCGCTCGTTCCAGGACAGCAGATGGTCTTGGATATAGATATTTCTTGTGAGTTCTGAGGTGGGCAGTGTGAAAGTCTCAAGCCTGAAATATACTCAACAAGTTCCTTCTTTTATTTGTTAGTTTCCTTGTTCAAAAATGCACAATGCTTCTTTGAGCCCATCATTTTACATGGAGTTCCTCCATGTTTTGCATGAAGTTCCACCATTATTTCTCCTCCATTGAAAAAGGGATGATAGTAAGATAAATGATTTGTTTTTCTCTCAGAATATACCCAGACCTGCCTTTTCCTGCTACCTATGGTCTTGTGAAGTAGGCACTTGACTATGAGTTATGAGGAAGATGCATCTTCTGATGCTACGGTTGGGTGATAAACGTCCAAAGCCAGCATGGGACACTTCAGAGGAAGTGCCATAAATTTACCGCTGAGTCAGCTCTAAGGAGTAGAGCTGAGGCTAAAGAATCACAGCTGTCATTTGGCTGTGGGAAACAGTTCAGGGATCATTAGTATTGGTCATTCCCATGAACTTGAGGTTCACAGTGGGGAATGTCGGGAGGTGACACTGCAATCAGTGCAGATCTTGAATCCCAAAAAATGAAAGACTGCCTGTTTTTAATAAACAGGTTAAATTTCATATTCAAAACCAAATGCATTTCCCAGTTCTTAGTTTTGTTTATACCTTTTAAAAATATTAAAATTTTAAAAAAAAGGTAATTGTTAAAAATAAGAGGCGGGGTGGAGGCTAATCCTTGTAGTTTTCACTTTAAATTCAGTTTAGCACAATGTCAATTTTTGTATAACACTGCCTGGTCCCAGGATAAATGTAGCACAGTGAAGCTTTTAGAATTTTGCATTACATTTCAAAATAAGTAAGAGCTTTTCAGTCAAGTCACTTTTAAGAGAACTCTCTTTCCCCAGTATTCCCCCTCCCCCTTCTCTCCTGGATGGTATTGCAGAGAGAAACCTGGAGAAACACAAATATCATCTTGCTGGAAGGTAGCAAAATGGGGTGTAACAGACTTCTGACTCTCCTAACTTCTCTAACATACAATTTACCTTCCTGCAGTGGTTGATTTCAATGATATTCTTTCCAGGCTTTACTGTAATTGTGCCTCAAAACAGAATGGGCAGGGCTGCTGGTAACTAGGGCAGATCCATCAAGTACCAGGGCTGAGGTGCTGCTGAAGGATTTTAATGGGACAGAGTTAATTATGCTGACCCAGAGAAATGTGTAGGTCTAACTGAGACAGAGAGATAAACTCTTTGGGAACTTCATTTCTACTCTCACTCCAGAAGGACACCCCATGGGAAAGTAGCTTCCTAGGGGAAGAAAAGCAAACCCTCTCAGTCTTGTCAGTAGAGGTGATGGACTGCTATTATTACTATATTATAATAAAATAGCAGAGAGGAAGCAGAAGGACTGTATGAAGGACAAAGCTGGGTATCAGTAGTAGCGGAAAGATATTTCAATCTCACAGTGTCTGCAATGCAAATGTGTCAGATTTGTTTTCATTTTTTCTCTTAACTTGGAATAGGTTTGCATTTTGTGCTACAAAAATATAGAAAATCATATTCAGAATACTACATCTCCTTGTAAAAATCTCAAGCAAATCACAGGAGAAGGTTAGGATCTCAGTCCCTACATATGACTTTCCCAGCACCATAATCCTACTGCCCTTTCAGCATCTTGAGCTGGTTGTACATTGTAGCGTTGGAGCAACAGAGGCACTGACAGCCAAGATATATAAACGTGTATATTTTCTTAAATACATCTGAGATTCAGGACTTGAATGACCTGCTTCTGCTTTAAAAAGTAGCCCAGGCATGGGGCATTTGAGATCCTCTTTGAAAGTAAACAGCATGTGGGTTTCTGGGTGTTGCAATCACTTCTTATTCTAAATGTAACTTTCTGGCTTTCCTGAATGAAACTAGAATAGGGCCTTCAGCAAAAGAGCTGACTCAAAAGCACTGAAGACACAGTGCTGCTTGTGTAACTTCCTTATTTTAATGAAGGCTTCTGCATAAAAACACATTTCATGGTACCTCTGAAGATTAATCTAAATATTATAATTAATCCTTACCCATAGAGACAATAGATGGATAAAATATTAAGTCTGTTATTGGAATGGCCTTTTGTTTTTAAAAAAGTACTTAAATTAAATGAAGAAAAACTAAGTAAAATCTTCCTGCTTTATGCCTCCATGGTGCTGCTAAAAAGTAGCATACCTGCCTTTCAGAAAACCCTTTTATTTTTACACCTGTTCTTGAATTGAGGCAAGAAGCTGAAAAGTGCTTGAGATGGTAATACTTTTCAAAAGGTTTTTTTTTGGTTTGGCTTTTTTTTCCTATCTTTTTTTTCTTTTTATTTTTTGAATTTGGTTTTAATTGTTGATGGTAGTGGGTGGGTTGTTGTTTTGATTTGTTTTGCTTTGCTTTTAATTCACAGCCTATTGATGTCCACCATTTGAGCTAATTTCAGTTTAGCAGTTTAGCTGGAGAATGAAACAGCACCATCTGATTCCAGAAAGGTAGGCTGGAGCCTTCACTTCAGCCTAAATTATGAGCCTCCTGGTCTTGGATGCTGATCCACAGAACTTGCTGAACTAACAGATTCAAAAGCATAAGTAGTTTGAGGGAACAAGAAACCTGAGTAATTGCTTCAGGCTATGATAGAATGAACCCGGTTTGTCACAAATCCCTACTGTCTTTTCCTGGATCACCAGGTCTAAGAAAATTCAACAGTACTTTTACAGTTTTATACAGTAAAGGAAAGGAGACATCTTTGGCAAAACCTGTCTGCAATTATAAAAGTTGTCTTACACAATAAAAACCCCCACCCTCAAATGTTTATTTCAGCCTAAGCTAATATCTCTAAATTTATTTACAAATATTTTCTGTGCAAAATTATTTTGAACTGTATTATTTATTAAACCTTTGTCTTTTGTTTTAAAACAAGCAGTCTAAGTACCAACACATCAAACAAATGCAAAATTTCCGTGCATCAGAAGAGAGACAGGTATTCAAAAACTGTTTCAGTCTCTGTATTAAATGCCATAATATCAGCACAAGTTGTTATGCATCTATCAAAACAAGCAAGCAAATTATAGAAAAAAGAAAAAGATGAAAATTTCAAGTCAGTAAGTAAGAGGGAACATTAAAAGTAAATAAAAGACAGGGACTGATATAGATGGAAGCTGTAGGTCACTCCTATATTTAATCCAGATTTCTTTCAGGCAATGTCTTACTGCCAGTTCCAGAAAAAGAAATATCCCAATAAAATGATTTTTTTCCTATGTTTTTCTGCTTTTTGTGTGCCATCCTGGCCTTTGCAGAGAAATCTGTAGATGACTACATGTCATACCATAGAGTGACATGCTAAAAGATGGCATGTTGTTTACCCTATGTGTGAGAAACATCTACTTCTTGTGAATGGATACTTTGATAATCTCCGTTGGTACAAGAAAGGTCTGCAATTCTTGAGTATTTGATCCTTCAAGAAAACGCCCGTTTTAAGATTCTGTGAATTTTCTAGAATCAAGCTAATTCTTCTTTTAAAGGTGTTTAAAATACTAACTTATGCTTCAAATGCATTTGGAAAGTTTGGGTTTTTCTCCCTTTAGTTCAATTATCATTCATATTGGAGATAATTTTAATTCTGTACAAACTTATTTCTGTGCTTTGCAGCCCAACGTTGTTGCTCTTTTCCTGAACAGACTGGGTCACATCCATGCTGATCTTTTCCTCCATTGAAGCTATAACTACTATAGATAGGAGAAAAATTCTCCAGTAGTTGTATTTCTGATCATCTCTTTGTTGCCGTTTTTTAGCTTCTGGGTTTGTTTTCTTTGCTTGCTGTTTGAAGGTATACATGAAATGATTAGTGATTTGTCTAATTAGGGAATAATTTGGTCCTTAGTGAATGAAGGGCAATAAGAAAACATGCATACAGTTGCAGAGATGTAAGAGAAGCCAGACTTCCCCTTGTGTGAGTTGAGTTTACCATGCACTTCTTTAGCCCAACATCTAAGTCTGTCCTAGCAGACAGAGGAGTTTTTGTGGTCTGATCCATGGTGTGATCTGCAGTGTATTGCTGTGACATCTTCATAGTGGTTATGTGGCAAGGACCAGGGATATCTGCTGCTCCTAGACCTTATCCAGCATAATGTGATGCCAGTGAACTTCGGAGGCCTCAGCAGTCAGCCAGGGTACTCCATGTTTTACAAAAAGTTGTTAGTGAAAGGACAGGGGTGTCTTGGATGGGTTCCATTCCCTCCCATTCTTCAAAGTCTTCAGTGGTGTGCTGGTTTAAGGGTAAACTGGCAGGAGAAATGGACCCACCACAAGAGGGATTATAAGTCAGAATTACAATTTAATGAAAGGTATTACAATANGTGGACACTGCTGTCAGTTGTGAGGAGTGTTTTCATGGGTCAGGACACATTCCTTTTGATAGCTTGTATAAAGAGGTTGTTCACCTGTGCCAATATTGCTGACAAAAAATAAAATCTCTAAATTTTTTTTGGTGGGGGTCGTGGTGACAATGATACGATGATGAAAGAGGGTGCTCAGCTTGAATACTACTGTTGAAAGAAACCCCCAAGTCCCTATTTCGGAGCTGTGTATTCCCACACTTCCTAACACCGTTTCATCCCAGGAACCTGCTGGACTTACCAGGTAAAATGAAGAAGAGTAACTTTCTGCAACTGTAGTGAGCTGAATTTGCTCAGATAAAGGGACGTGGTCAGAAGAAAGAGGGGAAATTCAGTGTTAATGGGACAGGGTAGAGAGGGAGGGGGAAACTCCTTCTTTTTCAGAACAGGATAGACTGAGCTATTTCACCTGTGCTACCTGGAAGATTCTGTAGTCAAGTCAAATTTTATGTAATCAGTGGAATTACTGTTTTTTTTCCTAACATCTCCCTCTCTGTGTGTGTGGTTTTTTGTTTTGTTTTGGGGTTTTTGTTGTTGTTGTTTGTTTGTTTGTTTGTTTCCCCTGGAAGTAGTGATACTCTACATAAGAAATATAATCAGAATAAAAAGATTTTTAGGGGTTTTTTTTCCCTATGAATAAGCTAGATTTCATGAGGCAAAACTCTGATTAACTATAGTCTTCACCTGCATTTTGGCTCCCTGGGAAGAAAGCAGGCTCTTAAGCTCATGTACTATCAAGCAAGCAAGAAACTGACTGGGCCTCAATGGACTATCCATGGCTGTGTGACCATGAGCATTGCAATACAGCAGAGAAGAGCTGCTGTTCAGCATTTGCTACATTATTTAATCATCATTTAAAATGTTGTATGTTATTTTTGTGACCTTATGTGTAGGCAAGCAACCAGTCTCTACAGCCCTTGACAGGCTACTCACCCTGCAAGACAGCAGTTTGAGATATTAGCCATTGACTCCTTAATTGTACCTCTTTTATGCCTTCACCCTTAAAACCTCTCTGTCTGCCCTGCAGCTGGAAAGACAGTGAGATTTTTCTGAGGCTGTAGCTGCACTAAAGATACAGGTAACCTTCTTCATATATTAGTGCAGGCTGATTCTGTAAGTCCTAATATACAAAGCTGTGGGAAAAATGTAGACTGTCATTCCAAAGGAGCAAGAAGGAGCTTTTTTTTTTTTTTTCCTGTTTAACTGCTCTTGGAAATCAAAACACACTCTTGGTATTTTGGGAAAGGATTCATGAAAACTGAATTTGGTGACTATAAATCAAGTTTTGCATGACAATCCAGCTATGTATAAGTTTGCTGAATCTGCATGATCAACAGTTACAAGACACAAGACTGCTGCAGAAGGGAGTGTGGTTGGGATCCAGGAGAGTATGCACAAGAAAGTCAGTTATGGGCAGTGTGCACTCCCTTTATTCTTACACGTAAGGCCAGTACACATGTTCACAGTGAGTGTTACATAGGGCTGTCTTTATTAAGACAATTATTTCATTTGGCTAGTCCCTGTAGCAAAACCACAATGTCACCGCAGAAGACATGGGCCCAGTCATGTTCACCTCAGGTGCCCTTCCAGCCATTACAGGCCCTGCTTTCCCTGAACAAAAAGGCAGAAGTGTTGCTGTTTGCATAGCCTGAAAACAGATTGTGCCTTAGGAAAATGGCCAGAGGAAAAAACTACATCAGAAATACTGAGAAAAGGCTAAAAGATATTCTGTAGCCCTCAGCTATGCACTCCTTGCAGACAAGATTTGTGTTTAAAAGCTAAGTGTAAACATAGTGCATGTTTATAGAGCTGTTGCTGTTTGAATGTAATTGTCCTGTGCATGTTATTGTGTGTGTGTATTTTATTTTACAGACGGTATGGCTGCTGTAGGTAGCAGGATGTTGATATTGTAATTATGGTCAATGTTGTAGCACTTCAGTCAATAGACTGTGGTTCTGCTTAGGCATGCTGAGAGTACTAAGGGACAAATGCCATGGATTTTCTGTTACAGGAAGGCTGTTTTCAAAAACACATGGAACAGAAATATTTTAGCAGCAGAATTTGTCCTGAGCACCTCTTATTTTATGCCTGCATTCCTCAGTATTTCTTCCCCTCTACTTCATTTCAGCTACATAATTACTCCTTTTTCTGCATCTCCTTTCTTTCTCCTGCTTACACCCTGCATTTCGTTTTTGGAGCTAGGATGCTGGATGATAGACAATTCTGCTGCTTCAGGAGTTTGCTCCAGAGCCTGGTGCCTTGACTTAGTGATCTATCCATCAACTGGGTGACCTCAGAGGAGCAAGACCAACACAGTCATGGCATATTGCATGTTAAATGTAGCATGTTTGGAGGTATGGTGTCCCTTTTAATTTTGGCTCCATCTAGGTCTGTGGCTCTATCTTCATAGGGACAATGTGTTTGATTGTGAAAAGATTCCTCAAGATGGTGTAGTCCCATGGCCAGTAACAGAAACTTGATTCTACAACTTTGTACGTGTACAAAACATTGCTGCAGATTGTGGTTCAGCTAATTTGAATGGCTGTTCAGAAGAGTTTGTCTGTGAGGTCTTGAAATGTCAGCTCTTATCAAATATGACTATTGTTGAAATATTTTTCTGCATTTTAAAAGTATTTATGCTACAGAAAAAATCTCTTTTTAAAGCTCTGTTTAACTCTCCTTTCTGCCTTTATTCTGAGAATAAATAAGTTGTTTGCCTAACATTTGGGGAGATGTTTATTTTTTTTCCATTGCAGAAGAAAATCTCATGGAAAATACATTAGCAGTCTTGGAACAAAGGTGCAGAATGGGGAATTTCCCAGTGCATTCCACTGCCTGATTGTTCTGCTCTGTGTTGAGAACCAGTTGGTGTGCTCATTCATAACTACATATTTTTGCAGACAGTGATCAAGCTGCTGGATAGAAAACACAAGAGCTTGTGTGAGCAAAGAGCATCTTGGGAAAAGCTGAGGGGAACAGTTGGATAGCACATTTATTTAGTGGTCCCTATGCATATTCAGTGTATCCCAAAAGCGCTCACAGTTGGGATACAGGCCCCTGCAACAGGTATTTTGTCATCACAGCACAGACAGGCACAGGGGAAGTTCATGTTTTCTGACACAAAGTAATTCCTGTTTATTAGGTTTTTTGACCAAGATGCCACATAGTGCGTGACTTTCAGGAGTTCACATAACTGATGGGAAAAGAGAGCACAGGTTTCATTTAGAAAGAGATGGAGAGACTTGTCCTGGCATGAGAATAGTGGTCACTTTTAGGCTGCTGTGATAAGCTCTGTGTTAGTGAACTTCAGCAACTTTTGCCAAGCCAGAAAGACACCCAGAGGTTAGGTGACTGAGAGGTAGGGTCTCTTCTGTCCTTGGGCACTGTGTTTTTTTATCCTGGAGAATAGAGGACTCAGAGGAGACCTTATTTCTCTGTACAACTATCTGAAAGGAGTTTGTGAAGAGATGGAGTTTGGTCTTCTGCCAGACAACAAGTGATAGGACAAGAGAAAATGGCATAAAGTTGCCTCAGGGAAGGCTGGGGTTGTACAGCAGAAAAAATTTAATCACTGGCTGGCCAAGAAAGTGGTGGAGTCACCATCCATGACAAGTAGACATGGAATTTTGTGATATGGTTTAGTGGGCATGGTGGTATCTGGTCGAAGGCTGGACTAGATAATCTTGGAGGTCTTTTCTGAATTTGATTATCCTGGTGGTCTTTCCAACCTTGATGATTCTATGATTCTTCTGGAAATGTTTTCACCATCATGCCTTTGTCCCTTAGGGAGAGGGACAGTGTATGGTAGGGGTAGGGGTGTTGGAGGCAGCACTAATACTGAATGAATCAGGCTACTGATCTTGCAAACTTCTGAGCTCTAATTCCTTGGAATCAGTTGGAAGCAGTTTATGTCAACTGATCTTTAGGTTGCTTTATCTAGAGTCTCAGTGAGGTTGGTATGGTCATGCATGCTATCATCTCTGGAAGTTTCTGTAGAAAAGGTTTTATTATTCCTTCTAGAGAGCTGGTTAGGCTGCCTCTAGATTCCTATGGAGCGTTTGTTGCGCCCTGTGTCCCCAGGAAGTATTGCCTCCCAGAACAGGAAAGCATGCACTGCTGTCCTTTTTGTCATCTCCTTTTTTGGCATGGCTGACGTATGAATTCTTCATTGCATGTTATCCGCTTCATGTGATCTTGTGTATGTTCAGTGCCACAATGCTCCAATATATGCAGCAGTTTGTCTTCCCACTCGAGCAGTGTGTGATTTTGGTCACCTTCCCGAGACTGGGAGTCTCTGCCTGTGAACACATCCCTGCAGCCCCCTGAGTCAACTTCTGGAGACACTTCCTGATGCAGAGATGGAGTCAGCACTGCAAGTGTGAAGAAGCACAACCAGCTTCTGAAGTCTCTCCTCAGGACCATGTGCAGTCACTCCACACAACTGGGTGAGTGCAGGGGGCATGCAGAGCTCCAGCAGCAGTGCTGGAACTGGTGTTCATTTTTCAGGAAGCACCAGCAAGAGGAGAGCCACAGTAAGCATTTAAATCTATATTGCATAATATACACCTTCTCAATGCTGATGCATGAACCAAACAGCTGAAATGTGTAATTTAGCTAGTCTACCCTTTCAGTAATTAATTTTCTTGTATGTCCTATGTCAAGTTCCCAAACACAAGGAGAACTTTCTGATGACTGCAAGGTGTGGCTGAACTTGTGCCACAAATTCCTTGGACAGTTAGTGTCTGGTAAGTAAATTTTCCCTAGCAATTCAGCAGTGCTTTCTGCACAGCAAGTATGCTGCAAAGGAGGGGGAGGAGTAAGTCTTCATTACTCAGAGAATTAGAGAAGGCTTCATCCACTGACTGAGATCTCTGCCCTGTGGCTGACTTTGCTTGGCACGTAATAGGATGCAAAGCCAAGACTCAAACCCTGCAGTCAGCCAGGTAGTAAATTATCAGCTTCCTACATTCCCCTAATTTTGTTTTCTCTCTGTGAGGAAATAAGAATAGGGTTCTAGGAAACCAGGCTGCATGGAGAAGTCTGAGGAAAAACAGAAGTGGGATATTTTTCACCCAGGAAAGAAATCTGGATAGAGGTAAGGACACAAAGGCAGGTAGGAAAGGCATGGTGTGCTGTGCTGGCATCAGAGCAGTTTGTCTCTGTGTATGGGGCCAGGGATGCAGATCTGAAAAAACAAGCTGCTGAAAGTACGGTACTTCTTTGACAAGGTCTTCAGGCTAAACCTGTGGCCACAAACCAGAATTACCAAAAGTGACCTTAAAGCTCAGGAGGGCAACTCCTATGAAGGAGAGACATTTCAGCTTGGTGTGGCCAGCCCTGTCAGCTTTTCTGACAGGCTTTAAATGCATGGGGGAAATGCCTGAAAGCATCAAGGAGACACCTTTTAGCAGGGAAAGAGCCTGACAGAGGTTTGATGGGAAAGGTCTGGAGTTCAATACATGCTCTGATGTCTGAGTGGTGCACTCCTCAGGGGTCCAAACCTGCTAGTGTAAAGTAGAACATCTTTATAGCAGTTCTAATTTGTGCTGATGGCTGAGTTGGCCTCTGGCCAACTCAAAGTTGGGGCAAGCAGAAGGAAGGCTTGCAATCACCTCTTCCTCTCCACCAGAGCCGACGCTGTGCTGAGCATAAGCTTGGCTCAGTGTGGGACTGTGTCACTGAATCCTTCATAACAGAATGCGTTGGGTCCAAAGCATGCATTCTGGTCTATCATATAAGCAATATGCCTTTTTAAAATTGTCACCAGCACCTTTATACATGCCAATTCTGGTGATAATTGCTGAATTTCTACATTTAGAGGAAGCAAGTGCTTCATTAATATCACAATGTGCTATTGTTTATTTCACGTATTCTGTTCCTTCTAAATATAGAATTTAGGTAATTATCACTGCGGTTATTTATTGACTCATTACAGTTCAAATGTGGATACATAAGACCTTGCAGTAATATTTATTTTTAAAAGTTTGGAATCTCTGAAAAATCTCTCCCTTAGATGGGTTCAGCTCTTAGCTTCCTATAAAAATTTCATATCGCATTTTTGGATGGCCATCTGGTTTGTTGAAGCTTGGAAAATCTGCCTTACACCAACGCAGAAATTTCACTCAAGAAAAAAAAATGAAAAAAACACCACCCAACCCTCAAAGAAATCAAAGGGCTTTTTACTTCATTCCTATAAACTAAAATAACTTTGTGTCTATCTTTTGTTAGTCTTTAGTACTGGAGGATTGAAAGCACTTCTCAAAATTAATGTAAGGAAAATAGTTCAGGAGAGTCTTGTATTTTTCTTCTGGTGTATTTCTCATGAGAATGCACTTGTTTTTTGTCGAAGTTACTAAGAAAACTTGGATTTATTCTACCACAAGCTTCAGTTGCCCTGAAGGGCATGCCAGTCATACCTGTGTTTACAAGATCTGGCTTGTCAGGACTTGACAAGAAAGGCAAAAGGCTCCTGAATTTGAATTTTGGACTACCTATACATTCTGCTTTACTCTTGCAGCACAGAGTATTGGGTTAGTTCTCCTTACAATAACTCAGCTTGTGTTCTAACCAAGTGTGGTCTTCATCATGGCAGGAGAAAAGGGTAGATAGCATCTCCTTGGCTTCAACTGTGAAAACAGAGGAAAGGTGTTTGCTGCAAAGGGACTGCACTTGGTCTTCCATTTACAAAATGCCCATATCTAGAATGGGGTTGTGAGAATGAATGTGAGCTGCTGTGGTGTCTTTAGAGTTGATCCTCCTCATAGGTTAAATAAGAAGCATCATTCCAGCCTCTGAACTGTGCTTGTTGTTAAGAGCAGGGGTTCTGAACAGTAACATATTGATAGTGCTACCCTAGCTGCTGCTTGTGTCTCTGGAAATCGAGAAATCTTTTTTGCTGTAGGAAGTACAATTTAATATATATTTCACACACACAAAAAAAATTAGAACACATCTTTTTTGAGAACTTGGCTGAAATATAGCCTTCAGTAATTTTCCACTTCTGGTGATAGATCACTGTCTTCACTTTTTGGGCAGGTGTAATAATAGTTAATTACTGTCAATTATTTATATAGTTTCAGGAAACTGCAAAGAATTTTTTGCAAAAATTAGAGGTCAATATCTGACGGAGTATTAAGATCCATATGAGCATTAAGATTGCAGGGATTACATTGAGGAGAGGTTGAGGGGTGAAAACTGGAGGGGGGAAACTGTGGATTTCTGGAAAAAAAAGTTTACGGGACTCTTGCTTACTGGTAAAGCTCTGCTGTTGCAGTCAAGATGTAGTCAAGACTGTGCCTTTATGCAGAGAGCCTCTGAACATCCCTCACATGTGTATTTATAGACTATCCTATACATGCTAAAAGATTAAATGTGCCCGGTGATTTCCCATGCTGCTGGGCAGGTATGTGGATGGAGAGCACAATATTCTCAGTCACCCTCTTAAAGGCTGATGAAGGTTAAATCCAACAAATCATAGTAATGGCTTTGAGATTTGTTTATTGTGTTATAAAAGTCCTTTTTTTTTTTTTTTGTTTACACTTGTGGTAGATTTCTGCTTGTGAACCTGTTTTTCTTTTTTTCTTTTGATACTGTACTGACTGATCAGGTCATCATGTTACAAGGTATGCAGTGCTTTTGTTCTCTTTTTTCTTCTTGCTTTTAGTGTGGAAATGATTATTGTTCTATTCTTCATGTATTTATTCTTTGTCTAGGTACATATACAGGAATAAGTGTTCCTGTGAGGCATTGCCTGCATGCTATGGTAGTGTGTTTTGCCTTTCTTTGATGTATGGCCTTTAAATTGTTTGCTCACCTCTCTTTTCCCTCATGCCAACCTCCCATTACCATGAGTGTGTCCTACATTTGTTGGAACATGCTCAATTAGAAACTCTCCTGCTCTTTTTTCCTCTGTTTTGTACATTTTCATGTACATTTCAAGTTTCTTTTGCACATCCCTTCTTGTGGTGATGTTATCAGCACTGTTTTGGTTCCTCAAAATTGCAGAGAGCACAGTAATCCTTGGTATAAAAAGAGTGTGTACATATCAGAAAATTAACTTTTTCTTCTTAAAACTCCTTTCTCTTCAATTTTACAAGGAAAAGGTTTTAATTTCAAGTTCCTAATTTAACAAATAGTTTGGGAGCAGTTATTTTTCCACCTGGTTGTCTGTTCTATAATAAAGTACCCGATTCTCTGATTGGAGGAATGGCACTTAGGGTCACTTTAATAACTGAACATGTACATCATGAACATAGTAAGGCTTTTGACAGCTCCTTACCATTGATCTAAGTTAAAGCACTAGACAGAAAGTAAAAATCTGTTTGCAAAATGACGCTCAAAGTTGTTGTCAAAGGACTTCTGTCAAAACGTGTTTCTGTAAGGATCACGCTTGATCTGCTGGTACCAAAAACTCTGAAATCCTGGAACATCGCATGTTGTAATCTCTAACTTTGTGCATACCATGAGAGGCTGAAGGAGTCCTGTAGGGTGGAATCAAAAAATTAAAAGAGTCTTGGAAAATTTACAACTGTTGATGCAATTGAACAAGAACAAGTGCAAACAGCTATGTTTGGGCAAGGCAATATACCTGTATATGCCTTCTGTCCAGAATGAGTGAGATAAAGGGCCGTGGGGTCAGTCACAGTTAGAATGAGTTGCTTGCATTATCCAGCTACAGAAAAAAAAAAAAAAGAAAAGAAAAAAAGAAAAGAACAGCAACAACAATGTAACTCTATACTGAAAAGAACTTAAAGAACTTCTCTAGAAGAGAGGAGGAAATAATTTTATTCTGGCTGATGACATCCTAGTTGAAGGAAAGTCCAATTATTTGGGCCTTTCCTCACAAAAGTCTGGATTCATGGTTTTTACTGCTGCTGTTTGCAAGACAGTGTTTGGAGGCCTAGAAAATATGACCTGTTAGGAAGGACTGAGTGATTTAGGCTTAGGTAGCTTTGAAGGAGATTCTGGTAGCAAAAGGTTTAATAAGACATCAGTTTTGCAGTGAGAAACGTGACAAGTTTTCCCTGGACACAGTGGGTAAATTAAAAAATAAACATAAACTGCATCTAGTTTTAACTGTGTACTAGGATTGGGACAGAAGAAAAGAAAAATACTGGAAAAGATGTTGTGGTCTTTCCAGACAGTGTCCTTTGTCAAAGACCTTTATGTGGGAAATTTGGCACAAGTGCTGGATGTGATGAGGAAGGATTGGGTTTTTTCTGACAAGGGAGGACTGACCTGCCACAATTCCTACTGCTATTCCATTCCTAATAACAAACTGCATAGATGACTCTTACTGACTTGACATCATATTCAGATGTTTTAAACTCAACCTTATGGATGCAGCTTACTGGTTGAAGATACCTCCACAGCACTTGTCTTAATGCACTCTGAATTGCAGCTTCAGGGACTTTAGAGGGACCTAATAGATCAGAGCATGCACTCAGTGGGGTTAGTCTGTGAAGTATTTTCCTGAGGACATGATCAACATTGAGATCTCCTTCTTTGGTGTAAGTAACATCTTACAAGGGAATAATTATTCTGCTGTGACTAAAGTAGTGTAGCTTTGACATGTGGGTACAAATTCTAGCAGCAAGTGAAATTATCCTAGATTAACATCAATTGAAGTAATTAGATGGGAAGAAATACAGAAAAAAATTGCATGGAAAGAGTGGTGGTCTTATAAACAATGTTAGCCATCAAAAATGTCCCTTGGAAAAGTTTCACATTTGTTACTGACTGGGGTTTTTTATGTTAAAGATTTTTATCACTCAACATTCTTTAAACTGGAAGTAAAGTCTGGGTGAGAAGTAAAATAGCTGATTTGCATGCCTTTTTTTTTTTTAAGAAAGGTGTTCATAAAAAATCTACATGTAAATAGAGGCATAAACTTGAAAGTTGGAAATGTTGAACCGTACATTTATTATTTTGTCAGTCTGCTTTCTTCCCCTTATATCAAATTTATTTATATCACCTACCAGGCTTTGCCCTTTGCTATTGTGATTATTACCCTAAAAATGTACATTTTCAAGATGATTTAAAATTAAGATTGGTTGGACACAATTGCCTACTAATGATTAAAATATTAAGAGAAGTTTTCAGTGAACAGTTTTAAAGGTAAACAAATATGTGCCGTCTGATCAAATGTGTCCTTCCTTACCACTCTTTTTGCATCAAATAAGGTTTTGTGATCTGTTGGATTAAATGAAGCTTTGCAAATACTGGTGTTCAAATAATCAATACTGCTAGTTTTGGGGTAAGATTGTGCAAGACAATTCACCCTGTCAGATTATAAATTGTGACTTTTCTGACTTTTTCCCCCCCCATTGATAGGTCACTGGAATAAAATATGCTTTGTTAACGTGAAAACAAATGTCAGAGCTGTCAGAATGGGATATTAGGTCTTTAGTTGGCAATTTGAAAGCAAATAATTTTCTCTTCCTAGTCTGAGAAAATCCAGTGTATGTTCTCTAACAACAGTACTATTCTATTTACAAAACAAATACTGGAGAAGAATAATGCCTTCAGGTTTTAAATGGATATAATAGATATATTGCCTTCCTTTTCTTTTCATGGATATTGGAACTAAGTTTGGTACCACTGGAATATTTCAAGGTTAAATCTCAGGCTTTGCTTCTCATATGTTTTTTATAACTAGTAATAAGAATAAAATGACAGTATTTGAGCGCGTTAGCCTTATTTAATACATAATTTGCTGTTAACAGGCACTAGGTTATGCAGCCTTTCCGACACAGAGGCACAGCCTCAGTCTCAATTTTAAATTACCAGTTCATTTAGCTGGCTGTTGCTTTGGTAGGAAACCGTTTAGAAGTTGCTAGATAATATGATTTTTTAGTCTCTGTTGTGTTCTTAAATTAAGTGCTGTCACTATTTAAGATTAGTAAACTCAGTGTCTACTTGGTGTGTTTGCTCCCAAGGTACAGCACTATTGCAGCTCAGGATATTTACACACAAGCTTATTCTGGAGTGGGTTAAATTAGCAACTTTGTTTACAAAAATACCATCCTTCTCTGATCAAGTGAAAGTACACGCCAAATCACAAGTGTAAGTAAGTCTTTTATGTTGACCTTAATGAGGCTTCAAAATTAATCCAGGAAGCATATGGTATTTTTGTTCTTTTAAATAGCCTTTTAGCAGCACTCCTCCACACAAAATGTTCCCACACTTACAGGTAATACAGCCATAAAAATTAATCCTTACATGTACAGTAATACCGTCATGGGGGACGGAGTGAGGAAGGCAACTGCTAGACTAGGATTGAAGACTTTCACTTTATTCTTGTCTCTATCACTTGCAATATCACTAGAGGCAAGTTACTTATCCATCATATTTGGTCTCTCTGCTGTAAAGCTTCCAGATGTTTTTTGTTGTTGGTTTTGTTTTGTTTTTTTTTCCTGTAATAAGTGGTCCTGTAACCTCAGCAAGAACATGTTTGTCAAATTATATGCTACTTTCTCTCCTTGGATTTGCAAACCCACTCAAAGGAAAATTCTGTTTCCTGTGTGTGCTGGTACCAGAAGAGACTCACAGGTTCTGAAGAATGTATCAGCTTCTGAGATATTTTTCATGGCCTTTTGATGTACAGATGTTGCACAATTTAAACTTTTAAATGCATCAAATATATATCATATTGTAATCAATTTTTCAAGAGAAAGCAGTTGATGTTTAACTGCTGCAGTCTGTGCATTTGAATTCAAAGTGCAATACTCTTTGTATGTTCAAAGTCCCAATTTTGCTGGTAGAAAAAATACTATGCTACAAAAATCAAGTTCTCCCCTTTGGAAGAAATGTAGTAGGGAACACATTCTAGCTTATCTCCTCCTTTTGTTTTGGTCTGTTTCTTTTCCCCTCCTTTAATTTGATTGTGTTTTGACCCTTATTTTTATCTCATAAAAATTGTTGAATGCTTCAGAACTGGCACTCTAAAGTGAAAATTAATCCTCAAGGATGCAAGGCTTTTTTTCTGGATGCACAATCTGCTTTGTGCCACTAACAATGATATGAGACTATTGGAAGTGAACTGAAAAGATGAAGAATAGTCTTTGCGTTAGGTTAAGGAGACTGTCACTCTGCTGGCAGTCCTGCAGAGCATCACACATCAAAGCTAATACTGCACTTATCCAGCAGATATTCCAATGCACTCCCATATGCACTCACTGTGTGTAGGGTAGATGTGTGTGCACAAGGGGAGCTGACAACATGTGAGGAGATCAAATGAATGCAACTTTTGACTGTTTCTTTGCAATAAAAAACCCCTTGTAATAACAACACATAGCCAAAGTGTTTGCTTCCTTTTTTTTCCCTTTTATTTTCCCTTTTTTTTTTTTTCCCTCCAGTTGCCAATACATAAGTAAAATGGAAAGAAAATTTCAGGTTTTTTACTGCAATAAGTCAGGGAAAAGTCATTGAAAATGGTGCCCTAAATGTCAGTAAAAAAAATAGTTAACATTTTTCTCTGGGTGATGGTAAATATTGATTTTGAAGGTGTTTTCTATTTTCTCCTTGATCACAAAGAAATAACGGATTTGTGTTGTATTTTGACACTACATACAGTGAAGATGAATTGTTAAAAGAATCCAAATAAAAAAAAAGGAGAAGTCTAAATATGGAATAGTTGTGACACTGATAGTGACTTGGTAAAATCTTTAATCTGATTTGTAAAGTAGGTGTAATTTGAATATGTTGGATGCAAAACACATGTGGCTGTGTGCAGAGAGGATCTGAGAGATATGTGGCACTGGTTCTGTGGTGTGTACCCCATTTCTCAGAGGATGGGAGGTCCTTATGGGCTCACTTATAAATAAAATTTAGCCGTTGTGCAAGTGTCAGGCTTAAGTGCATGTGAAGATATGTGGGCACTTCCTCCCATATGGTCTCACGGGTTTTATAATTCTAACATTAATTAAAAAAAATTAAAATTTCCCTTTATAAGTTATATCTGAGATGCAAGATTTTTTTTTTTCTCAAGCAACACAGTATGGTTCGTTTATTTTTAAACCCTTAAATAGCTGGGAAAAAAAACCCCAAGAACACCCAGAATAAATCCATATAATCTGTATTTCTAATTTTACCATTTACCTTAAAGGAAATAGTTTAAACAAAACCAGTACCTGGGATCCAACATGTATAAAAAATTATTTTCTTTTTTTTTCTCTTTTCTTTCTTATTCTTTTGAGAGGAAATCTCAGTGAATTTAAGAGTTTTACAGACTGAGTTAACTAGATTACATGAAACTAAAATGGTGCAATGCTGGCCTTTGAGAAAAAAGTCAGCCTGATTCTTCTCTTCACAACATGGTAAAAAAATCTGCGTGTAGTGTTCTTGTTCCTCTTAATGGCTGTACAAGGAAGCATGATTTATTTTCTTATTTTATTTATGAAACTAAAGCAAACATGAATCTTCCAAGTTTCTCCCTCTTTCTACCCAGAATCTTGAATCACAGAATCACAGAATGGATAAGGTTGGAAGTGATCACAGTGGGTCATCCAGTCCAGCCTCCCTGCTTAAGCAGGGTCATCCTAGAACACATGGCACAGGATTGTGTCCAGATGGTTCTTAAATACCTCCAGTGAGGGAGACTCCACAATCTCTTTGGGCAATCTGTTCCAGTGTGTGGTTACTCGAACAATAAAGAACTTCCTCATAGTCATACTGGTCTATAGCCAGGGCACAAATAAAATCAACCCCAGTGGCATCCAAAGCATTTTCGGCAGTTTCAGACTTTGCTCTCCCATCACTTGCTGATTCCTGTTCTCATTGTCATGATGCATGGACCTCACTATACCCAATTATCTGAGTCCTGATCAATATCAGGTTGTGATTCTCCTGGGACAAGCCTGCGGCTGGCTCAGCTAATGGTGTTACCAGAGTTATACAGACTCTGCTACTGCTCTCAGCAGGCTGGGGTAAAATATTTGAGTGTTGAAACCGGACAACAGAAGGCAGAGAGTTTATACTTGGTTTTATACTGATAGTGCCTACTAGCACTGAGATATTTTCTTCTTCACTGCTGTTCATATTTTTACAATTAGACTCAGCAGTCATAACGCATATCAGCATTTTTATGAGGCTAATCAAGGCATCTTCTGCTCTCCTCTACATTGTATATATCTCATAGTGCCTATCTGGATGCGCTGCACTTATTTCAGCTGAAATTGAGCTGCTTTGGACAGGGAGGATAAAACTAGTCAGTCTTTTTCTGTCTTTTCATACTTCAGTCATTCCTTCCTCTGTCTCTTTTCCCTGACTTGTTCTGCTTTTTACTTCCTAAAATTTGCCTTCAACTAAAGCTAAAGAATCTTCTAGGTTTTGATTTCAAATGAAGCAGTGATGAAATGTCTCAGATGAGAAGGGCCTAAGGAACAGCCTTGTGCTACCAGAGGTCACCCAGATGCCCCATTGCTGCACCTGACTGCACAGGTAACATTTATGACCAAGGAAATAAAACACGCAAAGTAAAGAAGAAATATTGGTAGCTCACTGTGCTTACTCCCATGGATGTGAAATCACATCTGGGCTGTTCTTAGCCTCTACTCTTTTTCTAATATGGAATAAAAGTTGGTTCAAACCGATTATACAACTCTTGATTCAGCCTTTTAACTATTGAATTAAAGCTAAAGAGACTGCCAAGGGAGGCGGGGAAGACAGATTGGAGAGGGAGGAGGTGAGAGGTGGGAGAGGGGGAAGCAGAGAGAGGAGTGTGGAAAGTCTTAAAGCCAAGAAACTTGACGAAACTGGGGGGGGGGGGG
>VWZF01004275.1:65967-76459 GCA_013396755.1 Sclerurus mexicanus
TAAAAGCAGTAAGAGTTATTTTCAGATCATTCTCTCTGTAGTTGGCATCATTTTCAATTAGAAACTATTTTTTTGGTACACATTGGAGAGAAATAGTTAATGAACCATTTTCTCAGCCTTCTCCCCACCTCTGCCTCTCTCCTGCCCTGCAAGCCCCCAGAACATCAAAGGGGCCTTTTCAAAATCGTGGCAGCATTATAGGGTATGATTGGTTGGAGTAACTTCCCTCCTTCTAAAGGCAAAACTCATTGCTCTTGGCAACATCTGGCCCCTGGCATCATCTCTGATAACCCGTCTGAAGCTTAGTGATAGCCTGGCACAACATATGTACTCTTGTGTCATCTCATGTGGAGCCACATTCATTCCTGCTGAGTGAATTTCTGAAGACAGTAGCTGGAGGTCCAATTCTGCTGTCTAATATTAGACATAGAGAAACTTTCTAATGTGTTTGGTAGGCAAATGCTGGCAAGAGTAACTCTGGCTCTCTTGCTTCTTCGCACAAACCTTTTCAATAGTTTCTGTATCTGCTTTATTCATTTGGCTGTTAAATAAGTGAAGGGTTGAAGATTTCTTTATAATTCTTGAGTAGGCTCATTCACTGGAATCACTGGGAGCATCAGCAAGCCAAAAAGCCTAGCCCAGTGATCCTGCCCACTGTATTAAATTGAGACTAAATAACACCTAATCAGTGTCTTCTAGCACGTGAGATCACAAATTATTTTATGGTTTATATTTCGAGGGAAACATATTGATGATTGAAGAAGGTGTGTAAGACTGAGCTGGGATGGTACATATCATTTTAGTGCAGGAAATCAAAATGCTTCAATTCAACCATTCAATTAAACTAAAGAAAGAACAGAGGTGGGTGGAATAGAGCTACTTCCATTTGGCACAGTACCTGGGATAATACCCCTGCTACTGACATTTTAAGTAGTTTTAAAGATTGGTAATGGACAGAATTTTCAATGATGTATGCCTTTTTGTTGGATAAAAGAAAATTTGCAGACTGGTGCTTTTTTAAATCTTTTTTTTAAAGGAAAACTTTAAATTTGAGCTTTCTGGCTTGAAATTTGGGGTGTTATTGCTATTTGCAAAAACAGGGTGATGTGTGATACTAGATCACTAGAAAAAAAAATTGGTCAGATTTGTTTCTCTATAGGAATTTAGACTTCTGAGACCCAAGTGTAGCTAATAACCCTTGCACTCTGAAAAGGCAGTAGAGGAAAGGAATTAATTGGTCCATCTCAGTAAAAGAATGTCTGATGAAAAAAAGTTCTCTGCCAAAGGCTTGTGGGAAAACCCTCTCCAGCCTTAAATATAACACTATTATTCAGTGTAATCACAAAATATGCTATCACTATTGAGTATTCCTCTAGTATAAACCATAAACTGCAGTAAAACAGTCATTCCTAGAAGAATACGTGTGTTCGTACCGCTGCATTTACTTGTATGCTACTTTGCTTCCTGTTTGTACTGGAAGTCATATTCCTGAGAAAGGCAACTTCTGTAAGAATGGATCATTAAGGATGTGAGAGAGCTCCCATTACTTCCAGTTTCTATATACAAGCTTCTCTGGCTCCCCTCATCACTTTTCTTGAATGAAGTAAAACTTTGTTTTTGCAAGCCTGAGGAAATGATGATCTGCTTCAAGAAAATCTAGTGTTTACCTGGTTTGCCATATTCATGTGTGATGGTGAACATGTTGCTCTCCCCTTCTTTGCCTCCAGTGTGGTAGCTTCTCACATTGTGCAATCACTACAGATTTTCAGAAGCCAATATCAGAAAAGTTATGTATTTTCAGTTCACAGGAGACCTCTACTGAAAACTAACATTTCTAGAAAAAAGTTAAATTTGATCAATAATACCTTTACACTTGGCTAGATAAACAGAGAAGCTGAGGAATTTTTCATTTCTAATTTTTTTTTTAAGTGAACCTGCTGAATAGGAATATCTGCTGGGAGCTGTGCAAGGCATAGGTTTGTGACTGGGTGAAAATGGTCAGCACAAAACCCTCACGAAGTGGACCTTTCAGCAATCAGTCAGGCAGATTTCAGCCCCATAATGCTCATGCTCAACACGGTAAAGAAAGGTGAAAGAATAAGGATAGTTGAAGGATATCTTCTTTCCTGATATTCATCTGATCAATATCCTTGTCTTGCTGATCTGTTTTAGAGCAGATAGTTGATGTCTGCTTGCTATCTGCTGATGTCTGCTTGTTCCCATCTCCTGCTCTGACAGCAGCAGAGGGGTACAGGACATAATGCTTCCATATGTTTCAGTGCTGCTGGTTACATCTTCTAGGTGTCTAAATACTACTGGAAAATTTCATATTTAGTAAACAGGGCTCTTATAGAAGGGAATCAAGTAACTTCTTTACCTTCTCATGAAGTATTACACTCTGCATGTAAAAATCTCCCAGATGTGAAACTTAAACATTGTCCCTGCAGCTTACATGTGGCTGGGAGAGGCAGGACCTTTGGATTGGTTCTTATTTAAGTTTGTTGTGTATTTAAGTTCATTCGTTGCAGAAAGGGCCTTCAACAAGAAGACTATGGAACCCTTTGAGCTTGCTTAGTTTGAACTAAAGTTGAGGTGTATTAGAGTATTGAAATTTTTAAGGTATCCATGGTTTATAAATCAAAGTGCTATGGATTTCTCTTTAAATTATGTCCTTAAGGCCTAAATTCACAATGTAGATGAGTTTCTTTCATGCCCAGAAATCAGAAAAACATTACTTGTTACATTCTATCTGTGTTTTTCCTATATACATTTTTATACTAGTTTCTGTTTCTTTGAGCTCTTTTCAATGCAAGTAGATAGTGTCAGCAAATAATGAAAACATGGTGAAAACACCTTTCTGTTTTATAATCTCAGCTTTGGAAAGATGTGTTCAGATTAAAAAAAAAAAAAAAGAAAAGAAAAGAAAAGAAAAACAACCAACCACCAAACAAACTTTCAAAAAACCAACCTGTGAAAATTACTTGTGGTAACAGGCACAGGGACAGAGGAGGGGAACATAACAGTTTTTCAATCCAAATAAACTTATTTTAGTTCAGAATACTGTTACGCATGTGATTAACAGCAGTCTGTCAGACAGAAAAAAATAGCTATAGAAAGAAATCCAAACCTATCCTGATTGTTAAAGGAAGCACCTAGAGTCAAAAGCACTTTGACCATACATGAAAAACAATAACATGACTGAATATCTCTTTACAGCATTATGATGGACTGTTAAGGCAGGGGTGAATAGCAGTCTGCCTTTTGAAAGGGAAGGTGGCTTCTCAGAGATTCTCTGTTTCTGTGGTATTCTCGCCCCTTTCCAGAACAGGAGGTGTAGTGGGGCTGTGATGCCTATTGCAGTGTAACTGCAGAGACTGAATCCTCCTGGCTCCATTCCTTGCATGGACAAAGTTCTCCAGTATTGAGTGGGCGTGTGGAAGCATAAGTGAAAGGAAGGAGAAGGAGAGGGAGGAATTTTGCCCCAAAAGATCTGAGTCATTTTACTTGTGTAGAGCTATGTGGTCAGGTCATCACTTTTGAAGAAAGTGAGACTTTTGGTGCTGTCAAATATGTTGGTGCATAACCTAACAGTTCAAGGTGTGCTGTGGATTTACCATTTCTTCTTTTTTTCTTTTCCTGAGTCAACTAGCTTACAGAAGCATGAAATACATTTCAGGTAGGGACACTGTGAGTACTTAGGCACGGTCATTTCTCACTGAAGATTTAGGTTTCCACTGTGCCAGAGGAAGGTGAAGAGCACAAGTTTATAGACTATCTGATACAATAATGTTCAAAAGTCCATACACATGAATATGAAGATTTTCATGCTCTGGGTTTTTTCTGACTTACGTTTGTGTTGTCCATGTCAGCACAGGCAGTCTTGATCTTGAGTTCCACCAGTCCCATGACAGTCACCCAAAATAGATGGTGAACTGGATTACAGCTTCTGGTAACAGACAAACCTTATAGCATGTAACGCACTGGAGGCAATACTAGGTTAACATCATGCATGCCTTAATGACTGTGGTTTTTTGATTTTATAATCTAAAAGGTTATATAATTTGAAGATAGAAGGGAAATACAAAAATTGTAACCTTTTTTTGTTGAACATCACAATCTGAAATTGGGTGCTTTACAGCCCAAATCACACAGAGCTGCATATCAGTTTTGATCAGAATTACGTATTTTGATCACTTTAGTTGTAGTTTTTAATTGAATATACTCATCATCACAGTAATTCAGGTAATATAATGCTGCATCATGATATTGCATTAAAATGTTAACTTTCCTTCCATTCCCAAGCTAAAGGGAAATTTTTGAAGGAGTCAAATCATTAACAGGGATCCAAATATGTAGCCTGATTTTTATGTTTTAGTATTTCTGAGTAACCTGAAACTATTGTAAATTATTTATATTCACAAAAATAATAAAATCAGTGAGCTTAGTTCCAGTATTTTACATATGTATAGTTCCAGTATTTTTCAAGATGTATATATGATACAAATATTTCTGATTATTGGAATAACATAAACAGAAATGTTATCTGAGATTAGATGGTTTGAAGTGCCCCTCTGAATGGAGAAAGTAGTGGTATTGCTAAGTACTGGTGATGGGGTGGTATAAAATGCCTGGGAAGGATGAAATACAATAAACACAAGAAACAGCTCTTTCCAAGAAACCCAGAATTACTCTAGGTAAGTTCTGAGTGCAAGTTTGAGTCTTTTAGGCTATTTATGTCCTGAGTGACTACATTTGGCAGGCTAAGAAGCTCTCATCCACTTAGATTTATAGCTAGATTTGATGGCTTATCTCTGTGAGCTCACAGTTTAACTTTCTTCTTTAGCGGCATTCATTCATCACATGAAGGAAAAGCCTAAAAATGTGGGTCATTCTGAGTATCAATATATTATGAATTGACTGAAAATTGATGAAAACCAGAACCTAAAGCTTTCTGAAGGGAAACTTTCAGCTCTGCTTCTCCCCTCTTCAGGCGACCAAATCTGGTGCATGTAAGCAAAGATAGACTTGCTTCTTCGCTTATTTGCATCACTGTGGACCAGAGGTAAGTCAGGAACAGATAAAAGGGCTATACTGGTATGTAATTTGGACAAGAAGGAAGTAGAGTGTGGTTTCTCCGTTGCCCAAGCCTCACACAAATTTCATGGTTTAAAAATAAAACTTTGTGTCAGTGAAGCACATAGGAAAACCTTTTGGTCTACAGAAAATGGATAGAAACTAGGGGTTTGGTGGTGATTCTTTTTGTGTTGTTGTTTTGTTTGGTAGGTTGGTTCAGGGGTTTGGGAGTTTTTTTTGTTTGTTTTTGGTGTTTTTTTTTTTCTTTTTTTTTGGTGAGTTGTAATATCTTTGTAATCTTTAGACTACAAAATTCTTTAAAGGGTACTCCATACAAAGCAAATCATACTGTTGGGTGCTCTGTGTAAAGCACTGCAGTGTGTGTCACAAAGGAAGGATATATATGGGGTTTATTTCATTGTTCAGATTTCCATCTGCATGTACTGCATGAGTGGGTGTAAATCATCAAAAATTCTGGTTTGGTGCACAGTCTTGGAAAATCTACAGCTTTGTAAAAGGAACCTGAGAGTTGTTGACAGCCAGCTCTTTCTGGCACTTCCTGGGGAAAAATCAAAGAAAATCAAGACATGTAAGAGGATAGTATAATGTGGAAGAATAATAAGTTCCTCTTCTATTGCCTGCTTCTATTTTCTCTTAATAACTGTAGTGATCTGTCTTTATTTAGAGTCAAATTTATTGCATTTGCACTAGGATGAGCTGCTGCTCATCAGCCATTGCTTTTGTATAGGAACACAAGAAACAAGCAAATGGTAGGTTTAATTCTTTTATACTGCAACCTGCAGATTCCGGATAGGAAAACATCATTTATTGGCATAGTGTGTTTCACCTCTGGGATCATATTTTGGTTTAGATCACCAGTGGATGTGTTTTGGTCCTTATCTACCGACAGGAGTATAAATGTTCAAGATGAGGAAGTGTTATTAGTACATGTTTATCACTCTTTCCTAAGCTAAATTTTTCCCTATAAATCCTTAGCAGACATTTGCAACAACAGCAAGTACCACATAACTTGGCACATTTAAGTTTCTGCTCCAGATGTGAAATAGTGTATATATTTGTTGTTTTTGTCAAAGAACATGAACTGGTATTCTACAGTTGTCTTTAGAGAAATAAGACTTCCTTGAGCAAAATTGTGCAGGACTGTGCCCCTGTGTTTTGAAGTTTGCTGTTTGGATGTGTGAGATATTGCATAATTTTGTACAAGGGTGGATCTGATTAGTTTTAGCCTAATAATATTTCATTAATAATTTTTAGACTCTCCTTTTCATGAATGTCAGATTCAAAACAGATATCCCAGAGATATGGGAGAAATAACTGTCAGAAAATTCCTAAAATAAGGTAGCTTTTGTGATATGACCTGAGACACAAGCAAATATCCAAGGGACAGATGTTTTTTTCTTTACATACATTTTTTTCCCTTGGATTTCATAAATCAAGAATGATAGCAAGATAAAATGACAGGTGAACTGCTGTTCTCTTTTTTTCCTTCCCTCTTCTGTACTAACTTGCTGGACCATTTTCCTTTTTTAAATTTATTTTATTATAAATAATTTCATTATTTTTTTTTTTTTTTCTATATACCAACTCTACCACATTGCCATTTTCCCTACAGGATCATTTTAGAAATGGGAGTATATTGTATGCATAACTAGATACTGAAAATTATGTGATTAGGTGATTAATCATCATTCTTCACCTTAGGCCAAAATCTGATGATTAAACTCATCTCTTCAGCATTTAACTTCTGAAACTCAAATCTATTCCAGCTTGCTTTTTTAGAGGAGGAATTTCTTAAGAAATGTCATCTTCTGGGAAAGGTTGGGAATGAGCAAGACTTTTCAGTTCCGAGAAATATTCACCAAAATGTTTAAGCTCCTCTGACCTTTATGAAATAGGCATTCTAACACTTTCTTATCTGTGAAAATATGCTGGACTATGAACAAATGGCAGGCAAATTTATGAGTATGTATATAACACACATAAGCCTATTTCAAAAAGGAGTAGAGTTGGAAGGAAAGCTCTTTAGTTTTCTAGGAGGGAATGCAATATTTTCAGGAGAAGTGATTGGTGTTGCTTCACTTACCCTTTTCTGGATAGTTTAGGAGTTCAAATGGGAAATTCCATTCAAGCTTCCTTAGGCAAAAAGAATATTTAAAACACCCTGTCTCACTTTTTTCGGTTGCAGTATGATCACCTTTTCAGAAAATGCTCTGCCACCTGCCATGCTCTTACCGAGCGAAACAGAAGGAAAATGGGCCTTTAAAACAAACAGGGACAAATGAGTAATTTCTCTGGTGGCAACAAAGAATTCAAGTTTGGAGAAACTTGGCATCTGTTTGATGCATCTTGCAATTTAGTGATGAGCTGGGGGGTACCAACCCAGAGGGCAACATCTACTTGGGTTCTGTAATTCTGGTTTGTAGAGCTTTCACTGATTTAAAACAGGTCTTACTGCAACTACTGAAATTAAGCCCTTTTAGACTTAAGTCATTCAACTCTCCTAGTTTTTATCGTTTTTTCCCCAGTTCTTCTACACTTCCACTTTTTTTGTTATAAAGCTATTCACAATTCATCATACAATCTACCTCAATGGTAATTAAGCAACAAAACCTAATGCATCATACATTGCTTTAGTATTCAGTGTTCTTATGTGGGGGAGAAAGGTTCACTGCAGATATTTGGCATTCAGCAATCAATTATATGCTTAAATGTTATTACTGCATGGTTTGTAATACTTCAACAATTTTTTATTTTTATTATTTTGCTATGGATTTATTGGATTCTAATTAAAAAATAAATGAAAAGAACTAGGGGGGAAATGCTGGATTAGTTCCCATTCCAATGGCAAAGGAAAATAAACCCAATCCCCACAACTACAGTATGAAGGGCTATATGGTGTATTTATAACTACTGAATGGGACTGCCTGGGTTCATTGACCTCAGTCTGGCTGGTGCTAAATGTACAGAAATAAACCCATCCCCAAAAGATTGCAATCAAGGGATAAAACAAGAAACAGATGGCTGGTCTTGCATGGGGAGTGTTAAAAATAAGAGGAAATTGACTGGCACAGTAGGCAGTGGTCTTGGCACACCAGCTGCTTAACCATGGACAATTTTTTTAAAGCATCATGGCAGAGGAGAATTTTTAAGGTTAGTTTTGAAACATGAAAATTAAGTGGTTCTTCATGTTCCCAGGCAGCCTCATGTTCTCACAGAAAGCAAGAGTGAAAGCACAAGAGAAGTGTCTGTCACTGGGTGGTTCAAATTGTTGACATCTCTGTAGAGTCCAGGGAGAGATAAATGGGACAGTGTGGGAGCACAAGCTGAGGATCACAGAGGGTTAAAGAAGGGGGAGCTAAGTCAACTGCAAAGAAGATGGTATGACATCTTTGGGAGAGTGACAGATCTTCACTAGCTTTGAGTAGGCATAACTGGCTTCACTGTTTGCCTGGCTTTGTTTAGAGAAGTCAAGATGGAAGGGGGTGCAAGTGGATAAGGCTATTCTTAAGAAAGATTGGTTGGTAATCTGCTAGAGTCTGACGTATATTTAAGTGAAATGTATAAAATGCTGGAAAGTACGTGTCACAGAAGCAGAAATGTGTCTTTTGACTGTAGTTGTACAAATGCCACAATCAGCATTTCATAGCACCACAAGATTATGTGAAGGCAAATACAGTGCAAGGAAAATGACTAGCTTATATCTAACTTTGATATCTTTGTATTCAGCTTTAAAAAATATTAACTCTGTCCTCCTTAGCTAGTCTTTTCTTTGTGAACTCCTCTGAAATGTTTTGTTATTTTGCTTTGCTTCAGAGCTTTTTTGCTAGGAAGAGACTAGCTAACCCCTTGTTCTTTGAGTATATGGCACAGGAAGATGTCAGCTTGAGAATCCAGCAGCTACACAAAACTGGGTCAGGTAGCTTGAACTATTTTTAAAATGGTAATCTCCTTTTTCCTTCAGTTCTCCTACTTCCAGTAGGTATTAAACTCTGTTTTAGTAGTAAACTGGCTTATTTCAGTCAGTGGTGTATAGACTTAATTCTCTGTGGAAAAAAAAAAAAAGATAAAATTAAAAAATATGTGCTTCAGAAGTCTGAATTAGCCAGATCTCTCCTAATTGGTGAAAGAGAATGCTGAGTATGGATGGCAGATGTTTCCTTAATTAATATCCTACTGGGTTAATCAGCAGAACCTTGGGAGCTGCTATGAGACTTTTTGATGTGTTCAGAGAATCCAAGCCTTGATCCACAGACTTTAAACTCATAACGGCCCTAGCTATTTGCCTATGTGATACTTGCAAATAATAGAGTCTTCAGTCAGAATTTGTCTTTTGTGTAACCTAATTCTGTGAACATTTTGATGACATTTGTGTTCAAAATTTACAGTAAATCTTGCATGCAAATCAAGCTCCTCTCTAAATTTGAGATTTCTTACAGGTTTTTTAAAAAATTACTTATTCACAGTTCAGAATGTTTGCCTTTCAATCTTCTAAGAACTCAATACACTATTTTTAATTTTGTGAAGTCTGTGTTTTACCATAAGTCGGCTTGATACTCAAAAAATTTGTCATGGACCTAATGGCACTCATTAGAACCCCATGTGCTCTCACTGAAAATAGAGCTAAGTCAGGAGGAGAATATGCAATCTTTCTAACTTTTACAAATGGAAAACTTGGGAAAAAAAAAAGCAGTCATTTATAAGTTTTTTTGTTTTCACATAAGTCTTCCTTTATCTTTTGAAAGCTAAAATTTTGAACTTTTCACTAAAATAACAAAATGGGATGAAGAGAATTTTTTTCATTTCTCTTTCTGAATGTCTCATTTTGCAAATACCCATCTTATAAACATTCAAATTTTAATCAATTAGCATCTTCTGGAAAATGCTGAAGGCACATCCCTGCAAACTCTAGTTATAATCTTCCTTATACAGCTGCATGGAGTGGGGTAAGAGAGGACAGAGAGAGGAAAGCTGCAGAAATATTGGTTTCATACACAAGCTAGCAGTGTCTTCTCTCTGAAGCAAAACACCTGTGAGCTTTTTTAGTAGCTTGGCTTGATCCCTTTCTTCTTTGTCTTTGTGTTCTACCACACTTTCCTAATCAAATCGTTAGCCTGTCCTTTGAAAATTTCTTAGATACTGCACTCTGTGTGATGTAATCATATGAAAATGAAGAATTTAGCCCTTATCTAGGTCATTGAGTCTTCTTGGAGCAAACTGACACCTGTCCAAAACTAAGCTCTGTGGAGAGGAACTGGGAACTGGGCAAACTGGGCAAAAATCGTTGTGTCACAGGAGAACAATTAAAAAGAGGGCAACGCAGAACCCTCTCTGAACAGTTCAGCCTTTTTTTGCCTTATATGGGGAGTTTAAATAAGGGATCTACCTTTTTTTTTTTTTT
>VWZF01004275.1:76898-98160 GCA_013396755.1 Sclerurus mexicanus
ATCCCACTAGCTGTTTACAGTTATTTCACACATCTTATGCCAGCCTTATGCCATTCATTCTGTTGGGACCTGCTTGAAATCTCCTCCAAAACTTACTGCCATGGATTTTTTTAAAAAAAATTCTTAGCTCCTGCCCATCAAAACTGATTCTCCTACAAGAAAAAAAAAATTACATCATTTAGTATATAAAACATGTCAATGATTATGCAAGATCTTGGTACTACTCTTGTTCTCTCTGTTCTTCCTATCTGTCAACAGCAGTCAAGTTTCTAAAATTTGCTTGTAACACTTAGTTTGGGACTACAGACCTGGTTCTTCCTTGATTTAAGGTCACTTTTTCTAATGTAATACATTTACTCTCGAATATGTCCCCATATAGGCAGAGACCTCTGGCATGAAGGTACATTATCAGTCTTATGTTCCCTCTGTCATGTTTAATAACACAGATCTCAGTTCCTAGAGAGAGAAGCTGTCCCTATCTTACATTTAAGGGCACATGACTGAAGGCATTCTTTAGCACTTAGATCCATGCATCCCAGGGCAAGATTTATCTGGTTATGCACGTTGATATTGCGTCATTTGGGGTGGGATGGGGTAGATTCTTCCAGTAAAGTAACTAATGAAGAAATAAAATGGAATGCTTTACAGCACTCAAGTAAACCAGAAATATTTTCTCCAACTGGCTGGAAAAGATGTAACAATTCAGCATATGATTTTAATTAATGTCCATGTAACTAAAAATGTGTTTAATTCACAATAGCATTACAAGAAAACATATTGACATCTAATTATGGATCATAGAATTTGCTGCAGAGAAACTGTGGTGCATCTGTTCAATGAAACACAATCATGGAGAATGCTAAATGGCAAAATATAATGCAAATGTGAACCAATACACAAATGAGGCCATTAAATACATCAGTGTGAAACAAAGTGGGGATATTCAAGAGAGGAGCTCATGCATATGATTTGGTAGATAATACAAAGTAATATTGTCTAGTAAGTGTTTTTTTTTTCTTATTATTATTATTTACTTGTGAATAGCAGGATTTCAGCTGCTGGGATTTCTTAATGGGAACTGCTATTTCTGAGTTAACATGCAAATACTCGATGTTTTGCTGACAATTGGCAAAACAATTCTCATGACTTCTCACAGTAAATGCTTCATTTGTTGCATTATTTTGTCAGTTCTTGTGCTAGTGTCTTTCCTCCTAAACACCAATTTTACTTTAGCAAGCTGATATCACTGTCCTTACACTACACCCCACACAGTGAAATTTGGATTGGAATGATAACAACAAAGCTAAAAATTACCTACATATTTGGACATGAATCATGATAGTCAAGAACTCAGCTGATACACCAGTGAACAATCCTACTTGGACAAATTCTTAAAAGCACTCAAGCCTGAAATATCTTTTAATCCCAAATTTAAATAATACTCCTGTCCTTTTCTTCTTTTCTCATATTCATAGCTAAAAGGCATTCATAAAGACATGGACTGAGATTGCAAGAAAGTGAGATCACTGTTGATTGACTCCTACTGGTACTTATATTTGGAATATTAAGCTGGTAAATATTATATAGAGAAGAATATGTCTTAAATTCATCATATAGGATCATTCACTCCTAAAATTGCTTCTTATTCATCCAGAACAAAATTATAGGAGGCAATCTCAACTGAACTAATGAACTTGAGGAGCTTTTTAGTAATGAAAACTGAAAAAAGATCACGCCACCTCAAAATTTTGAAAAACACAAAATTGAAAAGACCTTTAAACCTACTACTATAGAGATACTATTTCCTTTTTCAGTCTGTTGATACAGGACCTTACATTAAATTAGATATTAAAAAGCACTTAATCAAATGTGTTACATGCAGCTTCCTGCTTGGTAACTGAATGCCTTATGCACAATCATCGCACAACAGAAGTATCCTCAATTATAACACAAGCAGAAATACAGCTTCTGGGCTGGAAAAGGATTTGAACTGATTAAATTGTCAGTTTTCCCTCATAATCTGTCAATCTAAATAAGACAGTAACTAGATTGCCATCAACTCATGCAAGTCATTTGAATGGACATCTTATTCCCAGTTGTCCTCTCAGTGAAATAAACCCAAGTATGCTAAAATGGTGGCCTAATGTCACTCTCTTTTTCCAGTTAAAATTACATTAAACAGTTTGGCTTGCAGCATATGTTTCAGTCAGTGCCTTTTTATTCTTCAGAGCATCAGGGTCTGAGTGATCTATTAGTAATTATTGTACACCTGCAAGAAGTTCAGAACCACAGCTGATCCTCTTCATTTTCTTCCAAGTCTTCGCACCTGCTGCAATATAGCTTTCATTTTGTAGACTGCTGCTATTGCACAAATTCTGAATCAACTCACTAACTACATAGCCTTTTAGTTAAATGTCATTGGGGGAAAAAAATCAAGAAGATTATGTCAGAAAAAAGAGAGGAGCTTCTGATAATATTGACTGGGGATTTAAGGTGCAAAGTAACTGATTTTCCTCTGAATGAGTTGTTTTGTCTTTGAAGTAATAAAAGAAGGGAGTTCAGGGCTTTGGACATAAAATGGAATGCACTGAGTAATCATATCTTGGCTTTAGGAGTGTATCTACTGATTTCCAGTGATAAATCACCCAGTAGAAGGTGGACAGAAATCCTCAGCTAATTGCAAAATGTGGTCAACAACTTTCCATTTACTTGCTGAAGTCATGTCAGGTTGACTCAAGATTTCGTTTTGTAGTCCAGCTAATGCAGGATTTCCTAGTTTTATTGGAAAATGGGACAAAAGTATTGTGTGCAGTGCCTGAGTCATCAGTAGCCAGAGTTCACTGGCCTAGCTCATAGATCAGGTGCTTGTTGAATATTTTGAAATATTACAGTAAAATACATGAGACTGACTCATTTTTTATGTGTCATGGGGAAATTTAGGCAGTTTTGAAGTTAAAAGTATTCTGTCTTGAACTATTTGCTTTTCCATAGAAGTCACTGTCTAAAAAATAGAATATACCCTAAAGACAAATCATAAATAATGCTCTGTGAATAAGCCCCCCTTTCCAGACATGATGAAAACCTCTGGAAATGCTCTTCTGGACAAAATAACCCAAGAGGGTTTTAGGAAATAATGAAGACTGCCCTTTTCTTTGAAATACCAATAAGTGATTATGCCTCTAGCAAATATTTTATTTCCACGTCAAATCCTTGATCAAATCACTGCTGTTTTCTTTATCTTTAAGCAGAGTTTATGATCTGAAGAAATATACAAGTCATGTAAGTTGCTATGTAGTAGTTTACAAATCAGATCCCAAAGACCTTTGTCAATTTAGATATGTTCATTTTGGAAAATATGTTGGCTCACAAACAGTGGCTTAGCTGTATGTGTTTTGCTTCCAGTGGGAAAACGGATCTAGTTTTCTAAAATGTGTTTTGCTTAGCAAGGCAGTCTTCTTTCCTAGTGGAAGGGAGACTGATGCAAAAAAAAATCCATTTGTTGTATTTAAATAGCATGTGTGCATTTCAGTTATTTGCATTTTTAGTAAAAATTGTCTGGAAATCTTAGGGAAAAAAACACCCCACACTTTTAATTGAAACGGCTAAAAATACACAGAAAATGCATGTCATTATGTCATACCCTCAACCCTTCCTTTAGTACTGTAAGCAGCCAGAAACTTAACATTTTTGTGGACCTCTAGTATCTAATCTACCATGTCACTGATAAGTATATTCTGCAGGGTCTTAGAAAGCTCTGTGAGAACATTTTCTGCAGAATCCTCAGCCTCAATGAATCTCTCAGTCAAAAATGCATGATTAACTTTGAGGTCTGAATGAAGGTCACAAACTTAACACTGCATGCAGATGGATTAAGCATTTTTGGCTGTTGTCACATCCTTAGGAAGCAGAAGCTCTGAAGGAGCCCGTAGACATCATGGTGATAAGCAAGCTTGTGATGACGGAACAACAGAATGGCTGGGGTTTCAAAGGACCTGTGGAAATCACCTAGTCCAAACTCCCTGCTCAAACAAGTTCATCCAGAGCAGGTTGCAGAGGATTATATACAGGTAGGTTTTGATTATCTCCAGAAGAGGCTCCACAGTTCCTCTGATCAGCCTATTCCAGTACTCCATAACCCTCACAGTGAAGATATTTTTTCTCATATTGAGACAGAACTTTTCAGTTGGTACCCATTGCCCTTGCCCTGCCACTAGACACCACTGAAAAGTCAGGTCGCATCCTCTTGACACCTGCCCTTAAGATATTTGTATGCGTTGCTAAGATGATCTCTCAGTTATCTCTTCTCCAGGCTAAACAGGCCCAGCTCTCTTAGCCTTTCTGCATAAAAAGATGCTCTGGTCCCTTCATCATCTTCGTAGTCCTCCACTGGACGCTTTCTCATTGTAATGTCAGGTGAAAACTACCAGCTTAGGATACCTCTATTAGTTTAGGATAAAGATGGAGTATGCCATTGAAGGAACAACTGGTATTCCAAACATTTTAACAGGTGTAAATTAATGTCTTCTAAACAATTCAAACATCTGATTACCATGACACCTTGAATTTAAGTATGCTGCATGCACCATATTTCCTTGCAATTCCTGTGGACGTTTAAGGCTTCATCATATTTTAGATAGGTAATTTCCAGTTTAGACACATTTTCTTTTTCACCTTATAGGTGTTGGGTTTTATTTGTTTGTTTTGTTGTGTTTTGAATTATGTTATCAGCAACATTTTTTCTAATAGCTGTGTTGATTTTCAGTTGCAAGAACATGTGTAGTGTATTTGATATATTGAAAAGTATCAATATCCTGAAAGCTGCTGGGTCATACAAGGAAAGATTCCAATGGATTAACATACCCATATAGTGGGCAAGGTTTACAGAAACATTATTCTTGAATTAGGTAACCTATCTAAAAGGCATCTGTTCCAGGACCTTCACTTATATCCGTGCATAATCCTCCTTTGCTTCATGGTATGTGGAGTCAATTGATTCTATAATTTCTGGGCATAGAGGAAAGTATAAGATTGAAGCAGCAAAGAAGATGCACTGCCAGCTGAAATGGTGAGGTACTATTAGGGAAAGAGCTGTGAGAGAGTGGAGGTCACTGAGATTACTTCATTAAGAGAATGAAAGACTATTGTTTTCAAAATACTTCCATTTACTGTTTTCTGCAGATATTAAGAACAGAAATGTGATACTGTTCCATCAAGGACTGATGGACTACTGTCTATGATCTGGTCTGATATTTCTTGAGGGGGATTTGATAGCATAGACTGAATTGAAGATAAAAATTACTAGAAGAAAGCAGAGTAAGGGTAATATTTTGAATGCCATTTCAACCTTTGTTTTCATTGATTATTGGTAACTATTATAACATTTCTAAGGACAGAGCATCATCTGTTAATATAACTTCTAAGAAAAGATTTTATAATTATTTTATTTATGTTTAAAAAGGCTTGCATACAGTAAAACAGGGCATGTAGCATGTAGCAGGTAGCAAAGCATAGGATTGTTAAGGTATTAGTGTATGTCATGAGGGAATGTGCTGTGTAAAGGCAGAGTGCTTAAAAGAAGGTAAGAAGACGTTGTTTGAAGAGATTCCTTGGATTGTTTATGCAAATTGGATTGTATATGCACAGTAATCTGTGTTATGAGTAAGATTAGGTAACTCACTTTTGATTGATAGGCTGAACAATAGGGACAATATGTTTTCCATATTGTTTTTTATTCCTTCCATTTTGATATGGATGTAATAATTTCTTTGCAGTTCAGAGGAAGTATAGGGATTTGTTGCTGGACTTGTTTACAGGAAGGAGTTTCTGCCCAGGCCAGGTGAAGGAATTGTAGAATTTTGCACACAGAGCACTGGCCTCTAGCAGCTCCATCTTTACTCAGCCCTATCTTAGTGCATCATCACTGGTCAGATGTGTCAAATTCTGACACCTCTCATATTTTCATTCCTGTGAGTTTCCATTTTTTAACTAATTTACAACTCTCTTCTGCAGAACATGTCCAAAAAATTTAGTCTTACTTTGACTAAGATGTATGAAGAAAAAAATTATTCCTGTGAAAACTTACAACCTGATGAAAAAGCCCATAGTTTATCCCCACAAATTTATCTTCACCTGTTTACTGACTCCTCGAGTTAGACAGGTCTCATCCTTCTGGCACTACAGCAAGGTTAAAATACCTTTTATACTTTCTTTTTATCTTCCATCCCCCTGTCTCTAGTAGGAGTTTGCCAGGTATTCTCCATAAAGCTTCAGCTTTGTGTGTCCATCAGCTTTTTTCCAGCCTTCACCTTGCATCTTACAATGTATGCAGTAGGCCCAACCTAAAAATGGTGGGTTCCTAGATGTGTGAGTTGAAAGTCTCACAAAAAAAACTTTCTGATCAGTCACAACATTGCTAATCAAAGAAGAGCATAGTGTGTCAGCCGGAGGATAAATTTATTTAGACGCCAGCCTGGCAATACCTTGAGGATTCATGTGATTTAACAATCTACCTGTGAAGAAGATGCAACAAGGGAAATCAATTCAATTAAAGATTTATTTGACAAGCAAGGGAAATGTTTAGATTTTAAACAAGCAAAAAAAAAAAGTTAATTTCTAAATACTTGCTATTATCAATGAATTCATAGCTTTATAAGGTACTTTTCATTAAAGATACCTCAAGTGACAGATGAAAAAATTCTGATCAATCATTCAAGCAATTCTTCTTCCCAGTAGACCCTAAAAAATGTTGTCATGAATCAATCCTTTTCCATCTTACTTTTGAAGATGATGTCTGAAATGTAAGAAAATTGGGTTATAGACCTTAGGTTAGATTGGAATGATACTAATTGGAGCTCATTATGGTCTAATATAAATGCTAATCTTATAAATATTAAAGAGTCAAATCTATCTTAATGTATTACACAGTACCTATATTACCTTCAAAAAAGTCAGCTTCATATCAACAGACTGGAAACTACAGTTGTCAAAGTTGCAGAGGAACTTTTAGAAATGAGCTGTCAATGTCCATAATTAAAAACCTCTGGTCAGGCACAAGGAGAACCACTGACAAAAAATGGTTTGGTTTTAACTTTAAGGTACATTTATTACCCTGTGTGCATCCTCCTCTTATGGAGATTTCTGGGGATCTATTTATCTGATAGCAAAAGTTGTACTGTTTTTTATACAAATTGCCTTTTGAGAAGCTGACCGTTTCACACCCATGCTATCATCTGGTGGGAAACATTTTTAGCACATCTAGGGAATGATTGATGACTTGTCATAAACTTATGTTATATGTAGATGAATACAGACCTATATTTTAATCTCTTTTTTATCTATTCCTGTACAGTGTTGTTAGGTTCCTAGAAAGTCTGGTCAGACTGCTATGTTGTGTGGTCCATAATGGTAAAATCCCCCAGCTTCTTCCTTCCCATCTCTTAAAATCTTCCTGTTCTTCTCCACAAAATGCAGAAATGTGTGCATTGGTAAGGTCAGTTCACTGTCATCAGAACTCTGTTGTAAAAAAAAAAGAAAAAAAACCCCAGGTTATGTGTCACTCCCTTCAAGCATGTTCCTTCTGTAAAACAAAAAAAGTATTTTCATGGTAGAAGGAAGGGGAACCTGTGAGTGAGTTAAGGGATAAGAGGCTGATGAAGCTGAGCGTGTTGAATTTACTTACGGGAACAGTTAGGGGGGAGATGGAGTGTTTGGAGGAGGGAGAAGAGCATTGTGCTCTAATTGTAAAATTAAAGTAATTAGTTGAAAGAACAGAGTCTTGGGCTCTCAGCCCCAAACCAGAATATCTATTTAACATCTCTGCACCAGTATTCTACTAAACGAAGCACAGAAACTGTGCTGAAATGCATATGTAACCCCAAACATGCTGGTTTTTTCTGAGTACTTCTCAAAATTGTGGTATCTCCACTTCTCTATTTCCTTTTCCTTCCAGTGAGAGTAGCCCATAAATACCTTTCCCAGAAGACCTAAGTTAATGTTTCATACTGAATTATATATGCAGAATTTTTAACCTGATCACAGGTTCTTTTGTGATTCAAATTTGACTGGAAACTTCTTTCTCTCTGTGCAAATCGAGTGAGCAGTTTGAGTAGAATCAATATTGACTTGCTTTTCAAGCATGCTTATTAATATTGGCCAAGAGTTGGCTAAGTTAAAAAGCACAAAAGAAAAAGCTAACAGAAGCACCAAACCTCTCTGCCTAGAGGAAGAATAAAGGGGTTAGTTTACTCCTCACTGTAACACTGGTTACAATAATTAACTCAAAGGATGATAACAGAAAAGCTACTGCAGACTGTTGAAAACAGTTTTCTTTCTTTGTAGTTTTTTGTCTTCCCTTTCCAAAAACCTTTGTAGATTTGGGATTTTTTTCTATCTTGTAGTTGAGTATAAGCTTTTAGCTCTCAATGTTTTTAACAAAAAAGACTGATGTTGAGATGATAAACTCAAGCATTTGGAAAAATTGCCAGTGTTAGCTGTTCAGACTCCTTATACCCATGTTATTCATAACACTTATTCTCAATGATACGGTACTAATTTTTGGCTTCATTGACATAGTTTCTCCCCTGCTGGAATGAGCTGTACCACTGATTTAGTGAAATAACCAATGAGTGAAATTTTTGCTTTGTATGTAAAAAATACGGTTAATTTGCAGTGCATTGGACAGGTCTTTTTCAGCTTGAGAAGTGGGGCCCGGGGCTGTCAGGTACTGAGGCACTTCACAGGTTCTCCTCTTATTGCCCCATGGTTCTCTCTACTTCCCATCTCTTTTCCTCTAACCCACTGCAGTTTGCATCCCCTCATGATGATGGGCACATTACCTTTGACAAAACATGTCCTCCCATTTTTGAGAAGCTGCCTTATTCTCTGGTGGTCTGAAACCACTGCTCGGTGGTATGGTCAGTGGCAAATGCAAGTTAGTGAAGTTTATTAATTCCGGGTTCAGGAAATAGTCTGTCATCTCTTATACTACAAGATGGAGAACAACTTTTCACCACACCAATAGATTTTCTTGCTATAGTTATAGGAGATTTTATTTGCATCTTATGTATCCATATCTAATCAAAAAGAAGAGAGGAAAAAATGGGGGAGGGGAGAGACTATTCAGTTTTCATGAGGAAAAAAGAAGGGTTGAAAAACATCATTAAAGAAAACACTGTGGGTACAGAGTAAATTGTTTTCAAGGCAAATATTAAAATAAGTTATAATATGTAATGGTGGTTTTTTGGGGGGGCGGGGTTGTTTGGTTTTGGGTTTTTTTATAGTTAACACATGTATGAAAAATCTCTCTGTTCATACTCTATCCTGTTGTTTATAGAGAACTTTTTCTCACAGTGGATGGGGAGTTGGGAGAGAAGAAGTGAAAGCATTTATCTAGGGGAAAAAATTTGTCTTGTCAGAGCTTTTAGCTAAGTGGAGAAAATGGAGGGAAAAGAGCTTGAGAGATAGCTGTTTAACTTTTGCAAGAATGTGAAAGAGAGAAAATGGCTCTAAGGCTGTATTTTTCCTTCTTTTATTTTTTTATTTTTTTGTAAAACAAACTCTGAATGCCCCAACTCCTACTTAACCATATTCATGACATATTTTAATATGTAGTTTATGAAATCTGACCCCTTCATGAGTTTAACTAGTAGTGTGTTCTCGCTTCTTTTTATTTTCACCAGAGTGCCCAATAGACTAGAGGAGGTGCACACACCTTCACTTATGAAATATAGGTAGTTCAACAACCAAAAATTTCTTTATTAATTTCAATACTTATATATGCAGATATACTGTTTCCTGATGTTTGTACAAAGTAAAGGAACTTCTAGGGAAGTCCTAAATAAATTTTTATTTTAGATATTAACTAAATTAATATCTTAAAAACTCATTTGGCTAGTACTTTCCCTTTTAGAGTAAGATAGCTATGAGGGAAGAAAACACTTGATGTATTACTATTTGTTGTCCAGTGATTTAATAAATGTCTAAGTAACTCACTGCTGGTGTCAGTATGTTTTCCTAAGAAACAGTATCCTGGAAGATTTTTCATATGTGTGGTTCTGTACCTTAAAAAGAAGAGTCCCAGATAAAATCCACTTCTCTGCTTTATCTATACAGTAGTGTGTGATCTCTTTTCCACTCCCTAGAATTTACATTTGGATTTGGTAGTGGCCAAAATTTGGAGCAAGTTGTCACCTACCATGAAATCCATAGGGAGCAGGCATCAGATTCTCAAAGCCAATGATTGTACTACAGGCCTGCTACTGCAGTATTTGCATGGCATAGCCTTGGACGATAAAACATTTATTTGGGTAAACCCACAGTAACCTTAATTCTGAAGTAGGATATTTTTTTATTGAGTTCTAAAATGCCACAAAACTTGATACAAGTTTTAACAAGAAAAAAATTTCTTCCTTGTAGGTGTACCATTAAGCTGTACCTTGCAGTAGGTCTAGAAGTCTAAACATGTAGTCATTTCTACTTTGAACATCCAGTTACTTTTCAACATAAAGAGTTTTTGAACAGGGACAAGTGCTTAAATTGGTCCCTATAAAATGATGGAGACAGCAGTTAATCTTTAACATGTTTAAGTGAAGTTAACATATTTAAGCTTTGTATCATGGCTATTATGGAATAAAATTAAGGCTGAGAAACACTAAAAGAACATCTTAACTAACTTTTAAAGGAAATGAAGGAGACCAAACCAGGGATGCGCACTGGTTTTTGGGGTCACCCAGACTGAGATACTCACAGTCTGTTTTTCTGTGGTGTTTAACTGCATTCTGAGCACAGCTCTTCTTCACCCCAACAGCAGCTCCTACCCAGACACTCTGTCTTCTGCCTCAAAACCGTTTTTCTTCTGATGACAGATCTTAGCTGAGCTAACTCTTCTGGCATGGCCTTACTTAACTTCTCTTCCTCCGCATTTTTACTCTTTAAGCAGTCATGGCCACATGTCGGGACTGATGGTGCAGAGTATGCCTGTCTGGCCTCCCTCCCAGTTTTCTACTGCTCCAAATCTCTTGTTTGTTCCCTCACCAGCCCCTTCTCTACCACAAGCTGGCCTGTTCGCAGCCCATGAACATGCTGATAAATCCCTTGTTTGAACAATATGATCTTCTCAGAACCAGCCCCCCCAGGGTTGCAAACACTGAAATAGAAGTAGGTGGTTTTGCTGTTATCCATATTAGCCTGAATCTCTGCTTGCTGTTAGAACTCATCTCCTTCCCTCTTACTCTCCCTCCCTTCCTCTCTGCCTGTCTCTGTATTTTAGTCTTTCTTATTCACCTCCTTCCTCAACCGGGAGGCAGATCATGACGACTCTTCTCAGTCGATCAGGCTGCATGATGGAAAGAGAGTCTCATCTATGATTTGTTGGTCTGACAACACAGGGTTTGGGGACTAGTAGTCTTGAGGGTCTTCTTTACCCTGCTAGGAACCAGAGAATTGGAACTGTCTGCTTGGAAAAGGAATTTTAAATGACCAAGGGGACTTTTTACTGCATATTCACAGGCATAGGTTTAAGAATATTTACGATGTTGCAGGCTCTGCCTACAGCCAGCTTGTACATAAACGTAGGCTTCAGGTGGCCAGAAATTTGCAGTTTAAAACATGATTTCATCAGACAATTTTGTGGCTGATACTCTCAGGTTCAACTGCATTGTGTTAGAAACAAGAGAGTTGGGAGTAGTAAATTTTAAGGAGCAATGATATCCACATCAAATTTTAAGACATTCTGTGGTGGGTTTATTTGTAAATGGGGCAAAATGAATCATCCTCCCCTTCTCTAAATCTTGTTCTACTTTTTTATGTCTCTTCTCTATATTTATTATGAAGAAGGAGTGGCTTCCTTTGAGGTAATAAAAACTTGTATTGAATCATGAAAAGAAAAGAATTCATCATTTCTTGCCAGAATATATTGTTGCTGGGAAACAAGTCACATGCAAATATTTTATAGTCAGCACATATGATATAAATGTTGATTTTTTTCAGACCATTTCAGGATTCTGTTTCTTCTGGTGGAGCACATGTATCTGTTCACTCTTTTCCTCTCTTGTGTTGGGGATGAGACTGGAAATTTCCTACTTTCCCTTAGAGAAACCAGAATGGGATGTGGGGAGCAATATTAGGTTAGAGCTGCAAGTAGAAGTAAGCTGGGGAAGACCACGATGGACTGAAAACAAGTGAGAGTGAGTGAAAAACAGAAAAGCACCATAATGGAAGCACAAGAAGAGATATGAAAATATCCCCAGCAATCTGAAGACAGAGCTAGAAGAACACAGAACCAACAATTTTCAGACAGCAAAAGTAGTCTTTTTAAATTTCAAATCAGATGTTGTGGTAATCAGCCACTTTATGACGGTGATAAGGTCTTTTTTGTTTGCCCCTCACTCAAAGGCACTGTGACTGGAAGTATCACAGCTGAGTAATAACTGTAGTCTTCTTAATGTTGCCCTGAACTTGAGTAAGAACTATGAAATTATCAAATCACTAGTGGGTTACCATGTTCTTTTTTTTGTGAACCTCAAATATGTCCTTGCATTTCTCATCTTTGCAATACCTCTTCTATTAACACTTTTGTATATAACATTGCTTTAAATACTTTATCTATGGTTTCCATTGAGTTCAAACACACACAAAAAGACGCCCTTTTCTTAGTGTTCTTTCAAGCTTGTGCACACACACACACACACATACACACACACAAACTTTTCTTGAAAGTTAGGTGTCCAAGTTTTTGTAATATATATCTAAAAGAAATCTAAAAAAAAAAAGTAAATCCAAAGAAACCATTTGGATAGAAAGCTGATGAAATCAATACCAGACAGGTGGCTGTTAAGGTGTCATTTTTTTTTTCTTCATGATTTCTGCAGATTCATTCATGTCATTTGGTCATGTGTCAACAGGCACACATTTCTTAGTTATAAATAGCTCTATCGGGAAAAAATGATTTTGAATGCATATTGATGGAGAGTTTGAATTGCATTTAATTTGGGGACCAAGCAAAATGATTAAGGGAGGGAAAGAACATTCTTGATCTGAGAGATTTTTCAGATGAACTAAATCAGATTTGCAAATCATATGATCCTTGGTAAGGTGTTTATTCAAGCAAAAATACAGTACCAAAAATGCTCTTTATTCTAAAGATTAAAAAATGTATTCTGCTTTTCACAGGTCATGACTGCCATTCTCCATTTCCTGATGTAAACCTCCTTCCTTTTTCCCCGTCATTAATAGTGACATCAGCCAGCATGCTATGATGGCAATTAAAACCTGAAATTACAGTGTCACTCATTCTCCATGATATATGAATGTTTATTTCTTGACACTTCTAGTTTGATTATTTCCAAAAATTTTGAAATTGAAATTCAAAGCAAAAAAATATAAGCAGTATACAACTCACTGAGAAGCACAAGGATCTCAAAAATTTTGGCCAGTGCTTATAACATTCACTACTGACATGACACAGGGGTGTTGGAGATCAGATATATCTTTTGCTTGAATCCATTGAAACTGTGCTGTCATCGTTTATCATATATACCAACTGCCTACAAAGCATAGAAAATTGGAAGAGATTTCTTGAATAGTAGCAGGAGTATTTTCATATTTTTACTTTTCAAACTTTTTCTCATCTTTTAAGTTCCTGGATAATCAAGAGAGGTCAGAGAATTATTTAAGAAGAGAAGCAGAGATGAGTGTATTTTTGGTTTGTATAACTTCAGACAGCGCATAAGTATCATAACAACAAAAATTTTTTATCATCTCAAATCTTCTATGTGACAACTGTGTTGGAATTTGTTGCATGAACAAAGAATGAAAAAAAAGTTATCAATAATGACAGGGAAATTGCTAACCTATGTGTGGTAGAGGAAAGACTTTATGGTAAAACTTGTTTTTTATATTATTTTGCAAACCTTAGGTACACTATCCAATAAATTCAAAAGTCTTGCTTAAACAAGGGGTTTGGAAACATATCCCATGTTATATAATCTTAGGAAACCAGAATATATTGTTTATTTATGGTTTATCATGAAATCTTGATATAAGAACTAGAATTAATTTGGATAAAAAAATACTCCTTCGAAAATACAAAAGCACAAAAAGAGCATTTAGACAGCGAAAAGTGTTAAGGAACAGGACTAATGTTTTTCTCTATCTTTTATGTGATGAGATTCTTCTGGGTATTGAAAAGCAGAATATGAACTAGAAATGGATTATAAAAAGATCAATTTTAACTTTTGGTACAAAAAGTTGACAAGGCATGATATTATTCCAGAATTATCTACAAATGTCTCTAAAGCCTACAAGAAAGATGGTAACAAACTTTTCAGCAGTGCCTGTTGTGATAGGATAAGATGTAATGGTTTTAAACTGAAGAATCAGTTCAGATTAGATATAAGGAAGTAGCATTGTGGAATGAGAGTGGTAAAACACTAGCACAGGTTGTGCTTAATGGTGGTAGATGCCCCATCCTTGAAAATATTCAAGGTCAGGTTGGAAGGAGCTCTGAGCAACTTGATCTAGTGGAAAATATCCTTGTTCATTGCAGGGGAGTTGGACTATAGGACCTTGAAAAAGTCCCTTTCCATTCAAATTATTCTATGATTTTACAAAGCAAATGTTACTGAGACTTCCCTCTGCAGGACCAGCACCTTTCGTGGCTCCTGTTAGGTCTGAAGATACTGGGGAGATCCAGAGTTCCATACATAGAACATGCTATTTATAAATTGTTGCATACTTGCAAGCTCATGCAGTGGTGTGGAATTCCAAGTCCACTGCCTCTTTCACCTGCCATGTAGATTGGGAACGCATAGTATGGCATAATCAATTTATGGTCATGAGCTGTGTAATTTTGTATTTCACACTACCAATCCTATGGGGTCAGGGAAAAGGAGAAAAAGCAGAAATCATCTCTTCTTTATAGTGTTAGCATTCACTACTGTACTCAATTGGTGAATCCTCTTCTCTTGTCTAGTATACGTTTGCTCTCCAGTACTTGGGTTGCATGACAAAAACCTCCAGGTAGAGTAAAGGTTGCCTTTTCTTTGTTGAGGCCTTCCTCTCTTCAAGTCCAGCTCTGTGTGTTTAAGGGATTGACTTGGTGTTTCTGCAGGGAATGCTACACATGTAAGGTGAATGAATTAATGATATATCAAGTCTGGCTCACACAAACTGTTTAAAAGCAAACAAATTATGTAGAACAAGCCCAGAGAAGTCAGTAAGTGTGAATGTCTGTGTCTACAGTGCTGAGCTCTTCTATTTCTCATGTCTATTGCCATTGTTAGCTAAACTATTTAATGTACTGTATGAGCATATATCATGGTACAACTTTATTGTGGTGGTAACAAAGGCATTTCTAGAGGAATCTTGCAATAACAGCAAGTCTTTCCATGTTGTTTCAAAGTGAAGTTTTCCATGCAATTATAAACTTTAGATGTTAGTATTTTACACTTTGTCAAAACAAAGACCCTTGTCCTTACCTTTCATGGACTTTCCTTTACAGGTTCTTTGGAATTACACCTCTGCTTCAAAAAAGAAACTATGCATAGAGGTAAACATACAGAAAAACTGTTCATTCAACAATTTCTCTTTGTTCTTCTCCAGTTTTATTATGTATATTTTGTTTTGTTTTATTTAAAATTATTTTTTTCAAGTCAAGTCAAAATGGATTATTTTAGTGTTTTTTTAGAATTAGACTTGGTCAGGAAGTTATGAGTCTATTCAAAAACATTTTGCTGTTTCTAGACTGTTCTATGCCTTATCACATTAAATCCAAGAGCCTTATCATCACCCTAGGAGAAAAAGAAGCAGTCAGAGGGGCTGCCAAAGACGTTGCCAACAATTCTACCAGTAATATAATCATATCCTAACTGGGTAATGGAGGTTTGCAAAGGTGTGAGGACTCCCATAAGTGAGGTCAGCAAAGACAAAGTGTGGACCTCGATAGAAGACGTTTATAAAAGTCATGGAGTACTATTATATGATTCCTGCCACATTCTACCCTGCCTCATGTCTTCCTGGAATAGCCAGGTGATTAGGACACTAACCCCTGGTGTTGAAACCCAAAATTTAATGAATACTTAATACGATTTATACAAAATAGAGCTACTCTAATAGTTGAGATTGAAAATGTTCCATCAAGAGTAATGGATAGCCTTGAGGGCTTACTGGGGAAAGACTGAAGCTGAAATCTTAGTTCTAACTCCAAGGGAACAGAGCCTGAATGTTGGTTCCCTCCCTGCAGGAAGTTGCTCACATCACCATGCCTCTGGTTGTTCTAATGTGTTCTAATGCTTTGGTGTTAATTAATTGACATTTTTCCAATGATATCTTATAAATGGAAAACTTGGACACAATAAATGGGAGACAACTCAGGATGAGAAAAATGCCATCACAAGGAAGCTGCACCATATTCTTCTATTGCCTGTGTTTTCTACCTCTAGACTTGTATAATGATGCTGCTGACAATCTGCTAACAGGAAGGTAAATTGACATTACCTATCTGAAGATTTATTTCTGCTAAGTTAAGCTCCTTTTTTAAGTAACCTTGTACATGTTCTAGGTTTTTTTTCTTTGCTTTTGGTAGTTTTCTTTCCCCTCTCTGAATGATCCATTTTTACTTCAGTGTTTCATTTCCTGCATTGCCTCTGATGTTATGCCCCTCATTAGTTGAATGTTTTCTTGCTTTCCTTCTCCATCAGGATCATTCCTGCCTTCCAAACACAATTGCCTTATCTTTTTTATGAGGAATCTCACTTTTTCTATTTAGTTAGTGTGACTTGTGATGTTTGTCTTTGCACTATTTATAATGCAACCCAGAAAGCTGGGAAAAAAAAAAGAAAAAGGGAAAAGTTGTAATAGCAAAGACTGGGATATTCAAAATTTTTTTCAACACTGTTCTAGCTCATTTTTTGCGATTTCATGACATGAAATTCCTACCATCTTGAAATCTGCATCCTTGTGTTTTGAAGTTCTTTGCAGAAAGATTTAAAAGCATTCTGATAACCTGAAAGTTATTCCTTTCTGGGAGCATCAGTTCTATTTAACTCATGTGCTTTTGATACTTCCCACTTGTTACTGGTGAAGAGCAGAAACAGATAAAAGTTTTCACAGACATACTGGAAAACACTGTGGGAGCATCTTTGTATATTTTAACAGCCAAAATTTTGTTATTAATGCTGAAAATTCTGCCACTTTTGCCATAAAATTTCATATGGATCATGTTTTTGCTGCAATTGACAGAAGATTCTTGCCTGAAGCCAGCTGTTTGCTTACTGCATACCAAAGAAAAAGCATTTGAGATGTCATATGATGCTCACTCACATATACATGTGCACATTACACCCAGAACAGAAGAGCACACAGCAGCCCCAAAACGGCATCTGTTCTTTATAGTGAGATAAAGAAGATGCAGAAGGTTTGTTGAAACTTGCTGATGCTTGTTGTCACTTAGCAGGAAGTGTTCAGGAGTTTGTGAAGAACAAAATTACAATTTGTTAAATGTTTCAAACCTCAGAGTGATTGCATGCTATTTGATTACACTGCTGATATAAATAGGATTTCACTTTGGAGGATTACAAAATGACCAACTTTCTGTTCAGTAAAATATTAGAATTTTAGTCTGTTCTTTCCTTCATAATTTTCCATACTCTAAAGGGTGAAGTTACCACTGCTTTACTAACCTATAGTATACTTCTGCTAGCACACATTAACATGTGAAACCCAGACAATATTTAGCCTTCTGCAGAATGACATGACTGGCCCTGAGCTATGAGGAGATGATTTTCACATATTGTGATAGTGTCTTCTGTCATTGCTAATAGTGCCTCACCTTCTAGCTCTCCCTGAAGTGCTGAAAAGGAAAAATATCAAAATGTGAAACTTCTATCTAAGGACATTTTGTACTATATGAATAATGTAACTTTTTTAAATCTTTTTCCACTTGACCCTAACATAATCATCTATGAAGATCTAAAGGTGTCATCTTCACCCACGGCTCCATGGAATAAGACAAATGTTTCTGTTATGGCTACAGATGCCGATGAGGAATGCCAAGTAAATACACTGTGAAACCTGGCAGGCCTTTTGACTATGGGGAAAACATCATGGGTCTTTAAATACGTTTAGTAAGGAAGCACTGCAAATAAAGAATTAATAGGTCATTACATATCTTTGGTAAAGATGTTTTCTATATAAACGTAAGCTAAATATGCTCTAAGGACTAAGGAGGAACCAAGGTCCTTTATGAGTAGGATATGGAGTTAACAGTGTTGTCCAGGACTGAGTGCTTTGGTACAGGCTACAGACATAATCAAGGGTTTTGGGCTAGGTTTATAAGCATGATGGAAAAATAATGCTCTACTGGACATCCAGGTAAGAGACTGTGTGCCAGGGATAGTTGCATCCAGTCCCCTGCCTTTATTGGAGCTGTCAGAAAGGTCAAGATATAGCAAAAGTTAGAGGTGTGGGCACAAGGCACTGCTTCTGCATGATTGCAGAGATCTGCCTAGGTGCCCTCTCCTTTCTTGCATGTCATTGAATAATGAATGACCACAGCTGAATTTTCAAGTGCTGGCAATTAAGCTAGACCCCTTGAGGTGCAGATCAGATGCAGGTGACTCTGTTCCTAATATTTGCCTCTGGTTCTACAAACGGGAGCAGACAGCAGTGAGGCTTTTGCCTCCAGGGCTGGGTAATAAGGCTGCCCATGCATGTGACCTGGAGCACGCCTTTTGACAGGCAGTGTGAATGGGGTAGCTGCAATCTTCTAAGTGCTTCTTTTGGAGCCACCCTTGGTTTCTCTGAGTCATTCACCATTATCCATAACAGCCAGCTGTATGTTTTGATTTACTATTGAAATTAATGTCTCAGATGAAGTAAAAACTGTCACTGCTGACAAGCTGACTTTGCCTTCAACTGAGCTTCCCTCAGAAATGGAATAAAGGTAATCCAAAGTTTTTCTTTCCTGAAGAATGGAAAACAGGCTTTCAGGACAAGATAAATGATTAGAAACCCTTCTTTTACCTTTTTAATTTAGAGTTTTCAGATGATTCTGCGTTGCAAACTCACTTCGAATCAAGCATGTAAATGAAGTCCATTGGAATCTCTTACTGCAGTTTAGAAGCAGAAAGTGTGTAAAAGTGACTCAGTGCGACTTTCAGGTAAAGTTGTAGCTCTTTGTGAAGAACTACCTGCTTTCTACAGAAGAGTGAGCAATGACAAGAGAACTGAAGGGATAATGCAAATGTGTGCAAGACTTTCCTTTCTCTTTTCCTCTGCAATCTAGACAGGCTCAGGGAAGGACCAACAGGGACCATAGGAAGTAATGGAGAAGTGGGGTAACAAAACATACATGAAGTAGAAGACACAAAAAGATCTGTCTAAGGAAAAAGTGCCTAAGTTATATGTTATATTTTTAGATTTTTAAAAAATCCAAAAATATTATTTTTTCCTTAGTGTCAGACAATTTCCAAAGAAACATTGAGAACTCTAAGTAATGGAAACAATGAGAACCACACATCTGGCATGCACAGGTGTAGGGCCAGTCTGGGCTTTAGTACCCCACTCGTGTCAACATTGGGTGTCATACAGCAATATGTCTCTGTTGTTAAAAAAGATTTTCCTGTCACTGTTAACCGCTCTTTCAAGCTTGTTGATTGTCTTTAAATTCTGGAATATTCTTTTCAAATACCAAAGTTTTTTTCTTAAAATACCCATTTTACTTACATGGCACTGGACTGTATGTTTGTACAGGATATCTCTAAGGCATTAAGTTTTAAGCTCATTGAGTAACATGCTTTTTGAATCAGCACCTACCTTCTCCTGACAAGCTGTTCAAGTTCATAAGCAAAGTAAAAGCGGAAGCATGGTTGAATGTTTCAAGTGTCTATAGACAAAAAACCCCAAAATAACAAAACAACAGCAACCCAAACAAAAAAAGCCAAACAAAAAACCAACCAACCAAAACAAACAAAAAATCCTCCTTTACCTCCAGGAAGTGAGTTTGAAAGTGTGGCAAACTGAGAAGAAAATGAAGGCAACTGATTGCCCAGATCTGAGCAATGCCAACATAAACCATTTCTGACTAAACCCTGACTGGGCAACTCTCCCTCAAGCCAATATAAACCAATTTAAAGTTGCTGCAAACTTGTCCTTTGTCAATGAACTAAACCAAGGTGAGATGTATCATGAAAGTAAAGGAATTGGAGCAAAAACTGAGTCAAGGCTGCATGATAGCAGCAATACTTGCAGTTTAGAATTCATTTTCCTTTGAGTGTATACTGCTTGAATGGTTCCTGAAATTAAGCCTGCCAAACTTTGCTTTACAGTTGAGATCGTGCCATGACAGCTAGACCAATAGTTAAAAGGAACTCCAGGAAATTCACAGCTCTTAGTTGTGCATTTGTTTTTCCTTCATAGTACTAAAAACTGACTTACAGCAAGTGAAGTAAGGTAATAAAATTGCAACAATAATATAAAGTATATGGCATAAAAAACGTACACAAATCACTGCCCTTTTATTTCTTTCTGACCTGTCTGCTTAATGACTGTAGTACAATCAATGGCTGTTAGTAACCTAATTAGAAATAAGATAGATGCAGCAAACAGTGCTTGCATTTTGAGGTTGCTAGCAGCTTATTAGTTTTCTTTAGCTTGTTATTCTACAACTGCATGTTGTTGTATGCACGACATATTAAGTTAATTTGAGTTAATTTTACATGTATACTGGGACATGTTTGTAAAAATTGAATGCTCTTGAATATGTTATATACATGGTACACAGAGTATCTAGAATCAATCACAGAATATGCTGAGTTGAAAGAGACCCACAATGACCATTGCATCCAACCCTTAGCACAGGACCATCCCCAAGAGTCACACCATCTGCCTCAGAGTATCATCCAAATGCTTCTTGAACTCTGTCAGTCTTGGTGCTGTGACCACTTTCCTAGGAAGCCTGTTCCAGTGCTCCGGTGTGAAGAGTGAAGAACCATTTTCTAATATCCAGCGTAAACCTCCCCTGACACAACTTTAGGCCATTCCCTTGGGTCCTGTCACTGGCCACCACACAGAAGAGATCAGTGCCTTCTTCTCCTCTTCCTCTCATGAGGAAGTTGAAACTGCAATCTTCCTTCAGTCTCCTCCAGGCTGAACAGACCAAGTGACAGCTGCCTCTCATACAGCTTCCCCACAGGATCCTTCCCCATCTTTGTTGCCTTCCTTTGGACACTCTCTAGTGGCTAAATGTCTTTCTTATATTGCAGTGCCC
>VWZF01004276.1:0-29066 GCA_013396755.1 Sclerurus mexicanus
AGCGTCCCCCCCCGGCTGTCACACGGCAGGGTCGGCGCTGCCCCCGCGGCAAGGGGCCGGATCCCCGCCGGGGGCGGCGAGCCAAGCGGGTGCTCCGCGCCGCTCCCTGCCCTCCAGCCCCGGCCCGGGAGGCAGCAGGCGGCCGCGCACGGAGCAGGGCAGCGCTCCCCTCCCGTAGCTCCTTTCCCGCGGGTGCAAAGTCCCCGCGCCTCCCTCCAGCCGGGCTGCCGGGAGGACGGACTGCACGGAGGGGCAGCGCGGCCGGGAGCAGCCGAGCCGGCTGCGCGGGCAGGGATGCTGCGCGGGCAGGGATGCTGCGCCGCCCGCCCAGGTACTGCGCGATGCGCCTTGGCAGCGACCCTTAGAGATGCAGCGCGGGGCGGGTCGCAGAAAGGGAGCCGGGGGTCTGGGGTTTTACCCTCAAAAACTGCTACTGCCCTCCTGCTGTTCGCATCTCTGCTTATCTGCTGCTGGAGGTTATTTTCAGAACCTGGTCCCCTGCCCACCTCAACTCTTTGTCTCCAGGTGACAGAGGATGCAAAATTCTTAAGGGCAAAGGAACATTTAGTCTTGGCAATGGGAAATAAATTGTAAGGTCATGACACTGTTAACATTTTTGATAGGGCGGGGGAAACCCCAGCCTTTTTTAAAAAAAACCAGGACGAACCATCTTCTGCAGTCGTCCAACCACGGTTTTCCTTTATAAAAACATGCAATACCTTCCTTGTCTACTCATTGCCTTTATTTCTGCCTGCACATACTCCGTGTGCGTGGAAATTGCATCTGATAAAGAACTTGCGATACTCGATTCAGGACCAAAACGGTAGTTTCACAAACACAAGAGGAACTAAGAGAGAATCAGGTCAACCTGGTAGTAACCAGATTGCAGACAACGGGAAGAAGATGATTCTTTGTGTGGCCAATAGTAGACTTGTGTTATTTATTACCAAAGGGAACTCTGGATGTAAAAGAAGGGACTTGGAATCAAGCTAAAAAATACTTGGAAAAGAAATCTACAGAGAGTTACTAAGCAGAGAGCAGCCACATCCAGCTCAGGAAATTCTCTGTTCTAAAAATAATTGTCTTACAAGGCAAGCACTTGTGCGACATTTCATATATGCTTTCCCTGCTGTTTCCTAGGCATCTGTTTATAGCCACTGGGATCAATTCAGGACTAGATGGACCTTTGGTTTAATCCAGTAGAGTCCTTTTAATGAGCACCTTTGTGTGTCTCAAAGACCACAAGAGATCCACAGATGGCAAAGGGAGAAAAACACAATCTGCCTTTGTTTCATTTGTGGAATGGGCCAGGGAGAGAGGACACATTAGGACTGTAAGCACTACACCTTGAGATCACTTTCTGTGAATTTGGGAGACATGCATTTAATCTGAATACTTGCAAACACCCTCTAATTCCACTCATACTACAAACATAAAACGTACATATTCACAGAGCTGGAAACAATAAGATAATTGAAACAACCATCTCATCTGACCTTACCTCAGGAAAAGAATGTACACAGTAATTTTTATCAAGCACTTTATCCTATGACTGAAGGAAAGACAATTTCTCGTGAATGTACATTGCAAACCATTTCTGGATAACTCCTTGGCTCTGTCACCTGGGTTTGGCTGATTTCAGCCATTCAACATTGCTGGAAGGAGATACACTGTTCTTCTAGGCTCTGGCAGCACAATCTGCAATGTGTTATGCTAGTTTTCTCACTTTTAGAACTGCTGCAAATCAATTCACTAAATAGGCAGAGGTGCACCAGAAAGTGGACAATTTCTTCTGAGCTAGTGAGCAGAGCTGTGCAGATGGTCATAGGGTGCAATGAGCACCAGAGCTTGACACCAAGGAGGAGTGAGCCTTGGCAGCTTGAAACAGGAACAAAAGAGGTGAAAGAGGGAGAAGAACCTGTCTTTCTGCAGTGACCAGGTATTGTGACAAGGTGTTTGTGGAACTGCAGCCTCAAATCCATATCTTCCCTTGCAGTCTTGCAACTTGGAAAATGTAGGCCAGAGCAATATCCTATACTCAATTATTTAATGATTATAGACACCCATGTTGGCCTTTGCACACTGATATCCCATTTGTAATTTGTTCCACATGTTTACACAAATTTCTTACAGTTATCCTAAGAGGAGGGAATTGGGTATCAGTCTCTCCAAGGCTGGTGTCACACAAAAAATGGTTAATTAACGTAACCTTGAAGGGTCATGTTTCAGCCAAGAGACATTAAAAAGCTACACAAAATAACCTGATTAGATGTTTGTATTTTGTTTTTCATGTACAGACTGCTATAGAACCTAGAGGTCTAGCAAAAGATTAGGCTGTCTTGACCCTTTCTCCCAGAGAGACTGGTCATGCAGACAAAGACGCTCCTCTAAGAGGTAGGACAGCATATGCAGAGTCTGAAATCCTGACTGCAAGAGAGACAGACATCCCTCTGAGGTAACCTCCAGGAAGCAGATTGATTTCTTTTTTCTTTAGAAGTTGGTACCTATTTTATATATGAATACATGAGTTTTACCTTAGCATGGCTGAAGTGAGGTGAAGGTAGCTAGCCAACAGTAAGGCATTCTTCAGCCAAAAACATGACAGATCTTTGAGCTGGAGCCCTGGGACACTTCAAAACTCATCTTCCACACCATGAAGAGAGTAACAAAAGCTACACAGGTCTGGAGAGTTGGTACCAGAGGTATGAGGGGAAGCTCAAGTGTCTTCCAGTGACTTTTGATGATGTCAGAGGCTTTCTGGAATGCAGTAAGGTATGAGGCTGCACACTTGAACCACCAAGGTCAAAACGCTCTGTGGAACATCATGCATGAATAGGCACATTTTATCACAGTACTGAGTTTAGAAAACATGTTAGCAAGTTCTATAAACTTTCTTATCTCATTTAGTAAATGCCCAAGTGGTGAAACACTAGATGTTTACATTGTGAAATAAGAATATTGTTTTCATGCTTTAAAGACTCTTGCATCTGTGGCCTACATTTTGACTGGATAAATTAACCTGAGATTTGATAAATTTTTCAGTCTCACTAATAAATATTCTGTGAACTTATTTTAACACAAGATATCCACATGAAAGAATTACCAATATGGATGTGTATACAGCATTTCTCCTATAGTCTTGTTCCTGATTCCCATATAAGGTGGTTTGTCTTTCCCTTGCTGGGATGACAGCAGCTTTTTACAAAGGAAAACAACACACATACAAAAGATGGTGAAGCACTTCAGGGACAAAAGGCATTAGCAGGTGAACTGTTGGATGGATTAACAGCTTTGTTTTTCCTAACATCTTTTGTATAAGAGACAGTATTATGCAAACATCAAATTTAAAAATAGCTGGTCATTCTCTTTACTGAGGAAGACACATACAAAATAGTTTTTTGCTTTTACATTGACCTTTCATTTAAGTAGCTCTTGCAACATTTGTGGAAAATTAGTGTGGAGGGTTTTTTTCTATATTCCCATACTTATTTGCAAAGAGAGCTCACTTGTCTTTGTGTTTCAACTGGCTGACTTCCTTAGCACTAGAGGCCTGGCAAGGGGAACCATAGGAACTACCAGGTATTGTCCAATCTCCCCTCCTCTTTTCAGGCTAAGGACAATAGTATTTCCCATTTATGGCAGCGCACAGATTACATTCATTGCTGCTCTAAGTTTGAACAATTTAAGTCATCTGCTAGGAACTGGTCAGAAGAATCAGTGCTTGGGTGATTCAAAGGACTGAATGCATCTGGCCAAGCTAATTTTAGTCTTGTGATAAACCACAGGAAAAGTTAGTAAGTTTTCAGGAAAAAAAAATAATTGTATGTTTTAAACTTCTCTTTTTCTATTACAGCATCCAAGTTCTCCTGGAAAAGCCACCACAGTGAGATAACGGGAGGAATTTTTCAGTGTCCAACTTTTCAGCACTATTGTAAGACTTATATTGTTTAGATTCTTACATTTCATGTGTCACTGACCTGATAGTTGTTATAACAGTGAGCTGAAGTGCAGAGAAAAAGGCATTTTGACCCTGAGATACACAGAGACAATCTAAAAGGGGCTTTCTGTGCCTGTCCTTATGCAGCTTTTCCATTTGGCATTAAATGTTCAGACACTTACTAGGCCAGACAGGGATAGAGAGACTCCTGTGCAGACTGACAGCTAAAGCATGACCAGGAGATGGGTATATGTTTTAGTGTTTGCTCCTGTGAACAGATAAATATTTTATAGAAACAAGCAGCTTCAATAAGATAAAAGATCAGAAATTCATATCAGACTGGTAACCCAAATAATTCCAGTTGATAAATACAATCTGTTGAAACATTTTGCACTACCCAATCCATGCCATTTGTTCTATCCACTCGAGTCCCCCTACTTTATTATACTTGGAATATTTTCTAATGCCTCTTATTTCATATATTCATTTGTTTTGCAATAGTTTTTAATTTTGAGCATCACAAAAATATTTACATGTCAAAAAGCACCTGTAAACCTGTCTGAAACCTCAGGTTTATCTTCGAACATTTTGTATGCATTTCCAGTAGGGTTTTGTCGTTTTTTTTTGTTTGGTTGGTTTTTGTTTGTTTGTTTGGGTTTTGTTTTGTTTGGTAGGTTGGTTGGTTGGTTTGTTTTTTTTGGGGGGAGGGGGGTGTTATGTGTGTGCTTTCTCTTTATTTTATTCTGCATTTAACCAACAGCAATTATGAACTTGTTCAGCAAAAGTTATGTCTACATCATATGTTTAGGCCAGGTTGTCATCCTAGACTGCTGTAGTATCCAGCTTTATGCATGGACTGGGACATGTCAGTCAGCTGGGAAGTGTGACTAAGAGCTGCAAATGAACTGCTCTCTAAACCACTTCTCAAGTGTGAAGACAACACTTTCTAGCTAAGTGGCAAAAGCCAGCTTCTTAAGCCGTCCCCCAGCTGTGTCTGTGTTAATGCAGTCTGATGTCTGGTTGCAAGATCTAAAACGTTTGCTTAAACCACTGTGGCTTGAAGTGACAGTTTGACACTGAGTTGTGATCAGCCCTGAACCCTCAGGCATGTTTTTTTGGTTTTTTTTTTCTTCTTTGGGAGGCAACACCTAAGAGCTGAGAATCAGTCTAAAATACGTCATTGTCTTACTTGTCCTTTGCTATCTATTCCTGCTTCTCACCCCAAGTTTCTGTTCACTATTGCTCTTTCCACACTGGCCACGATGAAGCAAACTCTGCCTTAGGTGATCTGGCTCTTCCATTTCCTGGGGTGAGCGTCACAGCCAGGGTTTGGGGTAGGTGATGGGTGCAAGAACGCACTGCACATGTCTAGGGATATGTGGTTTTGGTGGCAGGAACAGATGCAGTTTGACAGATGCCAAACAGCTGCTTTCATGAGGCACAGAATCACAGTCCTCTTCATAGACTGACAAGGCTTTAATAAAAGCAAAATAGTCTTTGTCAAACATACTCTCCAAAGCAGAGGTTTCATCATGTCTCTATCTTCAGCCACATCCCATCCTGTCATTAGGTAAAGCTGTGCAGCACAACGAAACATCCTGTGGCTGAGGGACACCCACCAGTGGAGCTGCTGCTCCAGCTGACAGACCTCTCTGGGGCACACTGCCATTGTGCCACCACTCCTGAGAGACATCAGAAAGGCTACAAGCCGATAGCATCACTCAGCTCCACTGGGATAATCACCACCAGCAGCTACTCTGGCTCATCCAGCTCGTCTGCTCATGTCTGCATAAAGAACAGTTCCCAGCAGATATGTGTTTAATTGCTCTGCCACCCTGTGGTCCTTTCAAGAATTTAAGTATGAAAATGTCTATTAGAAAATTGTTGTGAATGGATGCAATAAAAGAAAAAGACTGTTAAATTAAGCTAATGGTAATTTTATAAGGGAATAATCTTGATACAATACAATCTTTGCACACAATTAAAAACACAAACATACTTGACTCCATCATTAATTTCCCTCCATAATGAACACCAAAAATAACTACCCAATGCAGTAAAAATGAAAAATTAAAGTCAGTACAACACTGGATAATTCAATATTCTCTTCTGTGAAAGCACCTTACGTGGAACTGTTTGGGACCTCCTAGGTTCTCAAAATATTTCTGGATCTCTTAGAATGGTGAAGCAAGGAGATGAACATGATTCTAAAATAAATCAGAATCTGCACTGAGTTGAGATACACCAAAATGATCGGCTATGGTCAGTCCCTTTATTGAACCAAAGAGAAGGTATTTTTAATGCTATTGAGATCCATAATTCTTCATGGAGAAAGAGCTCTGATGTAGCTCTTCATCAGAGAAACTGGAAGCCAAAGGAACTGTTGGAAGGAGGCACCAACAGGCAGAACTGTGATGAAACATCAAGGTTTTCTCCTAAGAACAGATCTGGGTTTCTTGAAATAAGAGAACCTGGTAACTATTGGCAAGGGCTGAACTGTAGTGGGAACACTGTTCTGCTCTCAACAACTTAGCAGAAAAAAAGCATCAGAAAATCAGTCTGTAGTTGTGGTGTCCAGGAAGAAAATTTCATGAAGGTGCATTCACCCAGGAAAGAGGGGTGAAATGAGGATAAAAAGGTACAGGAAAGACCAGCGAAGAGAAAAAGATTGGAGAGAAAAGTATCCCACTAGGAACAAAAGTAGGACTTGAGCTGAAGGAAACGGAAAGAAATTGGAACACTAACAACAAAACCAGTCTGAGGTAGGAGGTGGAAGGAATAAATTGTGATGTCCCTCAGAGCCTTTCCCCTCTATATTACACTGGCTTCACAGTAGGACACTGCCTGTCTCCACAGCAACTGTCAGAGAAACAAGACCTTCCTTCCCTCTCTGCACTGACTCCTCTCTCTGGAGAGGAGCCCTCCAAACTGTCACTCTCCCATGATATCAATGTAGAAAACTTGCCTAGAAGCATCTCAGAAGACCCGCTTGCTGCATGGCCCCACCATGAAATAGGATCAGTTACACCTGTGCTTTTTCTATAACCCAACTGGGCAGACCCCACCATCCACTCCCTCAGGAACAGAACTTGCACAAAGATTTTAATTAAAGCTTTCTAAGTAATTTAATTGCCTTTGATGTTTTTCTCATTCAAATTATTAAATTTGTGAGGAAAAATCATTTAGCTCACCAAATAGGGGCCTGAAGGGCACTATCTCCCCTCATGCCTCACACAGCATCTCTTCTGAAGCAGTTCATGATGAGAGCAGCCCCATCACCCACTTACCGAACAATTTCCCAAGGAAAGGCAATTCTCGTAGGCAATGTCTGCCCCAAAACTGAAGACCCAGTCTCCAACTCGTAAAAGGGAGAAGATGAGAAGACAAGGATCTCTCCTAACTGTGCAGGCTGTGAATTTATTTTTCTGAGTCGAATGATTGCAGATCTGAGATGCCAAAACATCCAGTGAATGGAAAGTTACTTCCCTTGTTCTGATTATAACTTACCACATGATGTCAAGTTGTTCAGCGTCTCAAGACACTGATAGCCCTTGTGATATACTCACTACTAGTCATTGCTCACAGAGTTGTAAGAAAAAAATTCCAGCTACTCATTGACACAGTGATTACAATGGAAAAATGTTTGTCCTCGTGACAAACTGCAGTATCTAGCGGCGGGAGAAAAAAATACAGATTGTTAGGAACTTCACAGCAAAATATCAAAAATATAATACATGTGGGATCGTCAAAGCTTTAGGCATAGGCTCCAGTAATACAAGGGGGTAGAGGGGTAGATGGGAATCTTCAGAACAAAATGTTTCCTGCAGAAATGTCTGCAGAGTTTTTTCCACTTTCATGTCAGGTTGATGGTTTGGGGCTAAAAAGGGCATGGGACTAGAAGGGCCCCTGGTTATATTGGGGAGCAGGATGGGAAGAGTATACGCTGCTCATCTAACACTTCAGCACTGGGAGGAAAGTTGAGAAAGACAAAGTCGAGTGAACTTGTAATCCTGGGATGGTTACAGCCTGAGATCTCATTATGTCATGACTGAGAGTGAGACTAAAAGGCCCTAGAAGCAAAAACAAGAGAAACAACTAGTATTTAACAGAATCAGATATTTGTTCTGCAGTTTATTGTTCATTCCAGCATTAGGTTTGTTGCATAAAATTTTTATGATGTGTTCATTTGCATTGTTATTTTTCCCCTATGTAAGGTTTCTGCTCCTTTTGTTACATGAACTTTTTCTATACTGGCTTCTTCCCATTTAAGGTTTTGTCCTGCTATTTTTCACTTTCATTTTCCTGCACCACTCTACTCCTCCACTGTATTCTCTTCACAAATAGAGTACTTGATGCATCTTCCTGTTTGAGGGTTTTTTTAATATTTTGCATAATATGGCTATGGTTTTCACGTTAATTTAATTATTTATTTTATATAGGAAGTATAGGTATGTAGTTTGCCTCAAAAATTAATAATAGATTAACTAAAAAATCCTCACTGTCTGAGGTTACTGCTGTGCAGATAATAGCTAATCAAGAAGTGAGATGATGTGATAACTTGCCAGATGACACATAAAAATATTTAGGATATCACTATTATGAAGATCTCCAGACTGAGCCTACTGTGTCTACACAGTATTTAAAAACTAAATTTCATTGCATTTAGCTCGTGTAGTTCCTAGATATTAATGGTAACACTCTTTCAAATAATTTTAGCAGCAGATGTTTTATGTGACTAAAGTTTAGGGCCCACAGTAAAATATTGCTGTTAATTTTGCCAACTAGCAAAATCATCTAAGTAAGTCTGAATTACAGGTTTTGCTGTGGTAGAAGCACTCTGGAGATCTATCCAGAAAATGATGTGCTCATGCATGAAATAACATGACTGCCTGACATATACTCTAAATCTAAAAGAGACCATGTCCTTGTAATTAATACATTCTTGAAAAAAATGTCCTGCTCTTTAATGCCTGTGTGAACAGACAACACAGCACATTTCCACCCACTGCACCAGTGTTTACACTGTGAGGAGATACTGTTTAGCCCCAAATGCCCTGGCTGACTGGCTGAGACTAGGAGAAGCTTGTTCAGATTTATCCCACCTTATCGTGAAATCAGTGTGGCGTAACTGATCCTATGGCTTTGTTTGCAATTACACATGCAGTCCTTGCAGAAAAATAACAATGAAACAGGTATCTAAACACTAGTTAGTTCTGCACTGGGCATCTGGGTCCTTGCTTGTCACAACTGTGTACAGTGAAATTCTCAAAGTCATTTTCAAACCATGTTTATCATGTTTATGCTCTGGCTTTCTAGCTTTGTGGTTGAGGGTTTCTTCTCCAGTATTTCCAGGCCAGAACCAATTCTATGTCACTGAGATACTCCAAGCTGTTATATAGTTTATACAAATATTTAGGTTTGCTTACAGCTATTTATTTTATTCTAATTTGGAAGTAACTGTTTTCCATATCCCTGTTGTCCTGTTAAGACTTACAAGACAGCCTTATCTGGGGTAAGGATATCTGGCTATTCTACTAATTGGCTGAAATTTTCCCTGTTTGAGTCTTGGACTCCTTAGTTCCTGCCATGGTGTGCTCTTCTGGCTGATATCATCAGGTATGGCAGTTTTACTGGGGTATGGAAATACAAATGAATCAAGACCTGGAACACAGAATATGCAAGCTGCTGCTTTGCTGTTTTGTCTTTCATTTAAAAAAAAAAAAAGTTAGAAAAATTGAAGTATGTCTGACTCGATAACCAAATGCAGTGGAGAGCAGAAGAGTGTGTGCTTTGGTGATTTAGAAGGTCTGAATTTATTTAGGGTCCTGAGCTATGACTAAAACATTGTGATTAACAGAGACAAGTTCATCTAACCTTCATGAATTTATCTAATTCTTTTGTGGATCCCACTCATTTTGACTTTCATCACATCTCACAAGTTCCACAGTGTGTTACACAGAAAGGTCTTCTCTCCCGTTATGCATTACTATCTTTTCATTTCAGCAGTATTCCCCAGTTCTTACATTTGAGATAGACTCGACAATCATTATTCAAGATAGCTGTGCACCATGGATTTATACAATAGCATAAGGATATTTTCTGATTTGTTTTTCTTTTCTGTTTCTTGTTTTCCTTGGAAGGAAATGTAACACATTCACTGCGGACAGTTATTCTCCCAGTGTCTCACAGGAGTCTGTGATGTGCTGAAACGGCCTTCAGAGCTCTAACCTCAGTTACACCTCCAGCTCCAGCAGTCACCTTCTGTATTGAAACACAATGAGCACATCCAATGGCAGATATTTCTAGACAACACAAAACAGTCATTTAATGAGTGAAAGTGTGACATACATGCTAATTTTAAATATTGCAGATGCCATTCCAGCTGAGAAAAGAAATCCTTGAACTCAGGTTTGCAAGGCTTTAATCAAAATGAGCCTCTCTTGTGAAATAATCTCCAAGAACTGTAACTGTGAATTGCATAATTATCACCAGACTGGTAATGTGTTTCAGTATTCAACTTTGGCACCAAGCCAGTTCTTCCAGAGCTGGCTTTATCATCCTTTTTATTTTCACAGCTACCTCCGTTGTGCTTTGAAGGACAACTTTAAGTTTCTAGGGTGTACAACTTCATCATTTAAATGCCCCATTTCATGTAGCCCAATTTTCTCACTACATTTTACTGTAGAATACCCAATCACACCTGGGAAGGCATCCTCCTAATACTCCTAATGACTAGAGCCTGACAGTGGCAACGTGCACTGTTACATGTTATGTTATCTCCTGGTTCATTGTTTTATGTTTTAGTTGTGGAGCTCTGGAGTTATTTGAACTTCCTTTCTTTGATTTGTCACAGCTGGCCTTTCATTTATTTAGCTGTTCACATCCTTGATGTTTGAGTCCTGGGAAACATTATACAGGGCCAAGAACTTCAAAGGCAAGACTGTAATAATCTTCAACAATCCTTTTTTTGTTTCGCTAACTTCACTCAACATTAGTCAACCACATTCTGCTAACGCTAATTTCCATTAACATTTGTCAATTGAAAAACTACACCAAAGCTTATCTTGGTTGAGACCTGACTTGATTCCTGCCTTCTGTCCCCAGCCCAGATGAGGATCCAGGCCATTTAGTGGTTCAGTCTGCTTATCCTTTGTACTGAGAGATGCACCTCTCAGCTGTACCCTCACAGCAGCCACTTAGAGCCTCAAATGTGCACCTGGGCAGACTGATTGCAGTGGTGATTAGTTGAGTTGGGATGGCTGAATTAACTGCTTCCTCAACTCTGGCTTACATTTTCCTAGGGGTGAGTTTCACTCCTGCTTGTAGCATGATGTTACATGCTCCTGAACCCTGACAATTTCAGGGTTCTCAAAGTGAAAACAGAAATCATTTATGCTACAGGAACTCCAGCGCAAATAAATAATCCCACAGTGTCAATATAAAATAATTTCAGATCCTACCAAGCTCCCTTGCCATAGCATGCATTTCCTTCTAAATTGACAGCAATATTGATAGTTCAGCATCTCCTCATTTTCTCTGCAATTCAAATTCATTAAATGATTCATCCATGTTTCAAGAAACCAACTTCATGAGATCCTAAAGAAACCAGGTTTTGTCAATTAATACATTGCTCTAAATCAATCTCAGTGAAAACAGAAGCATTATATCAGTTGTTTCCTAAGAAATGAGATATCTCTATAGATTTTTGTCCATGTTTTTACTGATAGGCCAGTTGGCTTCTGTCTCTCAGAATGGATTAGAGCTGAATTCCTCTAAGTAGGCTTCAATATATCATCCAGCCACTGATTTTCAGCAAACTTCTAGGAAATTTACGTGCCAAATTTGCTTGAACTTGAACAGCAACTTCCAGATGTTAAGCAGGCAAAGAAAGATGGCAGGCAGCACAAGCAGAACAAGCATATACATTTCGGTTCCTAAGGAAACAATATAAAAAGCATCTTCAATAAGAACCACTAGAATAAACAAAACTGACCGGAAACATTAATAACTACCACAAATGTTCCTGGACACAGATCAATGCCAACTCCTGAATAACATCCAGTGATTTAATTCCTATGGGGTTTCTGTTAAATAGCAGAGCTCTTAAGATACAATTGTCGTGAACTCATGCCTTGGATGCTGTTCCTTGCCTGTATCATAATGTCTTTTTTTATTTCTCAGAATGAAAAGGAGAAAGAAGGAGAAGCAGGCATGCAAGGTCATTGGAAAATTGCACAAATTAAGGTCTAAATTAAACACAGCATAATTAAGCTACTATGTAAACAATTAGTAACTGAGTGAGGATTCACTTGGTAAAAAGCAATTTTCTGGTTTCCTTTAGAGGTGTGCAGGAAGAGAGTTACATTAAAGCAAAATAAAAGTCTGGAATAAGGCTGTGCACATATCAGTTTGCAGCTACACATTAACAGAAACTACGCAATGCTGGAGTGCCTTTGGTTTCCTGTGTACACAATGGCTGTATTTCCACCTTCCAATAACTGAAATAAAACATGAAAACACAAAAGATAGCTGACTCTGAGCATGCCCATGCCCATGTGATAGAGGTAACTGCCTAATAACTTCAAAATTTTCTCCAAGGCCAATTGCCTTGCAGGCACCACTCAGGCAAAGTCTGAGGCATCTTCTGAAGGCAGAAGATGCTGGACTCAGCCACATCCAACAACAGCTAGTCTCCGCTGGGCGGGGTACTGAACCAAGCCAGCTCCATCCCACCGGCTCCTGCTTCTGGTTCCCACAGAAAAGGGCTACAACCTCCTTGTCTGGGTCTTTTGGTACCGGCTTATACCAAGCACACAAGGACTCTGCAAGCAGATATACACAGCTTAGGAGTGCAGAGTAACTTCGTGTTAGCTAATGCACACAGCAGACAGCTGGGACTAACATGCTGCTAGGCTGAGTGTTAGTATCTCCTGTTAATATGTTAATATGTCAGTGCACATTTGGGGAGCCAGTTGTCCTGGACAAGGCAGGGAAGAGGCACCCTGTGCTGCTCCTTGCAGCAGACTCCTGGTGCTGCTGAGCCCTGTCTTCTGAGTCTCAGCTTTTGTTTTCTTCTTATGGTTTAAGGACATCAATAGACTTTCTCTTGAATCTCTGAGCTGCAGACTATTTCCTTTGCAATGTGGTTTCCACTCATCTCTGTCATGGTTTTAGCTCAAGCACTTCTTCACAGCTTCCTCTGGCAGAAGGGGCCCAGATCAGGCCCAGCTGAGCCCCAAGTCGCAGGCAGACGAACCTCTCGGTGGAAGCCCTTTCCTGAGGGATCATGTGCGGATGAGAGCCTGCAGACACCTGCCCTCGGTCCGGCTGTCCCACAGCTGCCGGGACAGAGGTTGCTGGGGTGGGGATGCTGGTGGGTGGCAGCTGCCTCACCCCGTCCCTTCCCACCAGCAGCCAGGCCACATCGTGTGGCTCGGATGCTCAGTGTCTCTCTCTCCACATTCGCTGTCGTGCCCTGGTGTCCAGGAAAGACTCAGAGGCTCCAGGCTTGGGAAGGAGCGGCTGGAAAACTGCCGAGTGGAAAAGGGCTGCTGGTCAATAGCAGCTGAACATGAACCATTGTGTGCCCAGGTGGCCAAGAGCACATCGGAAACTGTGGCCAGCAGGACTGGGGCAGGGACTGTCCCCTGTGAGGCCGCACCTCGGAACCTGCGTCCAGTTCCAGACCCCTCACTACGGGAAGGACACTGAGGGGCTGCAGAGGGTCCAGAGAAGGGCAAGGGAGCTGGAAGGGTCTGGAGCACAAGTGTGATGAGAGAGGCTGAGGGAGCTGGGTGTTTGTGCTGGAGAGGAGGCAGCTCAGGGAGCCCCCCCCGCTCTGTGCAGCTCCCTGGAAGCGGCTGTGACCGGGGGGATCGGCCTCTCCTCCAGGCAAGTGACAAACAGGCCAGAGGAGACGGGCTCAGGAGAGGTCTAGATCGGATACGGGAGAAAATACCTTCACAGAAAGGGTGGCCAAGCATCGGAACAGGCTGCCCAAGGAAGTGGTCAAGTCACCATCCCTGGAGGTATTTAGAAGATGCGTAGATGTGGCACCCGGGGACATGGTTTAGTGGTGGATTTGGCAGCGCTGGGTTAAGGGTCGGACTCGATGATCTTAGAGGTCTTTGTTGTATTCTGCGCTTGTATTTTATTTAGCGCATTTTGCGGACTGTGAGTGCGTCCCGCTGGCACACCGAGAGCCTCACTGCGGCCGGACAGACACCGGGCAGGGCAGCGCGGCCCCCCCGCGCCGCTCCCGCCCGCCCGCCCAACCGCCAACCNGCCATGTCGGGGCGCAGCCGGGCCCAGGTGGACGCGACCCTGCGCACGGCCAAGCTGGACCCGGCGGAGCTGCTGCCCGCCGTGCACTGCCTCCGCTTCGGGCCGCACGCCGCGCCCGGCCACTGCGCCCTGCTCCAGCTGGAGCCCGCGCTCTGCGCAGAGCTGGAGGCGGGCCGCAGGTACGGCCGGGCGCGGGGAGGGAGGGCCGGGCCGCGGGACCGCCCCTTGAACGGGGCTCCGTCCTGGCGGCGCTGTGAGGGCACGGAACGGGCTCCGCTCCGCGGGGAAGCGGTGGTGGCACCGGGGTCGGGAAGCATCTGGACAACGCTGTCAAGCACCAGGGAGCGATTCTTGGGGGTGTCCTGTGCAGGGCCAGGGGCTGGACTCGGTCCTTGCGGGTCCCGTCCGGCCCGGGATGTTCAGTGATCAGACGAACGAACAGAGGTGCTGAAGAGCTTGGGTTCGGAAAGAGGTTACTGTGTCTCTAGAGGAATCCTGCTGATTTTGAGGTTTTCCTGCTGGAGCTCTCGAGGTGTGATGGATGGCAGGGAAGGGCGTACAGCACTAACACTGGCATGTGGTAGGATGGCTGTGTGACATCAGACTGGACCAAGAACAGATTCTAGAGAACTTTTTGACACTGTTTGAAATTTCTTCCTTCGCTACAGTGCCAGTGAAATAAGAAAAATGTTTTAATTAAACAATATGAGAACTCCCTCTAAAGAAGATAATTCTCTGAGATGAATGTTAGTAAATCCATTCCTATTTAGTGTAATATCGAATAAAATGTCATTGGTGAGAGGCTTGAATCATGCTGAGGACCCCTTGGGGCACAGCTGAGCTTTGTTCACACATGCAGCCTTAGGGAAGTGAGAGGAGCAGTTTGATTAAATTGAATTTAGCACTTAATTTAGTGTAGCCTGGGAGGAACTGAATGTTCCCCTTTGTGATCCTGCTTTGGTATTATCTCGGTTTTATCATGTCCTCACGAAGAATCTCTACTTAATCAAGTATGTGAGTTGAAGAGGGGGGTTTGCATTGTCTCCTTGAAGTGTTCTAGAAGGTGATTTTCTTTCCTGCTTGGAATTATTGCAAGAAAATACGCGTTTTTGAGAGAGAACTATATGAAGGGTACTGCATCATAGATACAATTTCTGTTTGCTTTTTTTTTTTCCACAATGGGCCAGTTTCAGTCCTCATTAAAGAACAACTTTGGTTGTAATCTAATTTCTAAGATTAGTGAACTAGTTCAGGCATTAAACATCACTTAATCAGTGTTTTATGGGGGTTGCGTGAAGAGGCATATGAAGGGGTTTGACTGTGATCTGTGTATAAACTTTTAATGCTTGTCTTTTGTTTTTCCCACACTGAAAGGAGAGGAAAAAAACATAGTCAATTACATTGACAGTTGCATCTTTATATTTTGGTATACTGTGACTGTTGCCACCAACCGGAACTGCAGTTCATAACTTCTTTACAAATATATAACTGTGAAAAAATACCAGAGTTTAATAGGTGTTCTTCCTGAAATAGAATTAAAAATACATCTTTTTGCTGGTTTTTTTCCCCCCAGTCTAGTAATTCGTGGTGAAAAGGATGAACAAGCAGTGTTGTGTAGCAAAGATAAAACTTATGACATGAAAATAGCGGATACCTCAAATATGCTGCTGTTTGTTCCTGGTTGCAAAACTCCAGAGGAGCTGAATGCAGATCCATCAACTTCTAATATTATTCATTCACAGGTACGTCTTTCTGGGTTTTTGTTTGTTTGCTTTAGTTCTCTGCTTTCTTATTCTCTATAAGTTCTTGTATTTTATTCAAGATGCCTATGTGACAATCAGCTGGGATTCAGTTGCCTGAACACAGGCTTCTAATGCCATTTTAAATACCATGTGGTATTGCTGTAGCTGTAGGCTGCCACTGCAGGAGGATGAGTCTCTTGTAGGTTCCTTGTATATTGAACAGCTCCAGGAGGATGTCTTTATAAATACGTTATATACACAGGGGCTTGGTATACCTTAGGGTGTCTAAAACGGCTCTAGGGGCTTTCTTCAGGCAACTGAACTTTATCCTTAATTTATGATTATTATTGTTTCCAAGAAGTTAAAACTTTGGTTTATTTTCAGTGCATAGTAATTACTTGTGGTAGGTATTAAAAGTGTTCAAAGAAAATCTAATTTCTCAGTGTTAAGCAGCTGTTTTTAAAATAAGCTACTTACAGGTCAAGTCTTAGGAGTGCTTTCCCCAACAGGCAGATTTTACCATGTCATGCCTGAATTATCATTTTTTAAATACAGAAATTATTTGAAGGTGTCTCTATCAACTAGTATATCAAAACATTTATTGGAGTGAATGATTTTAGAGTTCTCAATTTAAAGAATATATTGGTCTCTACTCTTCTGAAGCATAGCTAATAAAATTATATTAAGAATAGTTAGGCAAATATTAGTTAATTTTTTTACTGTAATGGATATAATGATGTCATTGAGGGGGTAATCCTGCTTCTCCTTAGATGAACATTATAAAACAACACCAGTTCTTCCGTAAGGTCAGCAGTTCAGCTCATATTAAAAGTTAATTCAAACTCAAGTAGATTAATGAGAAAGTAATATTCTTCCATATCTTCTCCCCCCCCCCCCCATTTAATGATTTCACTAGTCCTCTGAAGTTGCACATCATACAAATGTGATTTGCTTAGGAACTATTTGAAGGGTTTTATTTCTATGACCTCTCTTAAGTGATTTCAAAAATGTTAGATGGTGCAGCCAAAGTGTCTGCCATTTTATTCAACCCACAGAGACCAGCTCATGTTATGAGCTTTGGAATGTAAATTAGAGTTACTTGTTTTCTTTTCTATGCAAAGTATCTTCATATTTGTTACCAAATTGCTCAAAAAAGAACTTGGCAGGAAAAAAAGCCTAACACTGAAGTAAATGCTATTTGACATGGAGGGGAAAATAAAGCTTGGAAGTTTATGAGGAAATCAGTGTTTACCTGAAATTTTTGCCAAGCCAGTTATGGAATAGTTAGATTAAAACTGAGAGATTTCTTTGTATTGGAAGTTTTATAGGTTTCTTCTATATTTAGGTGGTTTGCTTATAATTGATTTAAATGGAACATTGTTTTAAAGTTTTAGATTTTTTTTAATGGATTACTTCTGAAAAAAAACCCTAAGTACTCTGGTAAAGCACTTTACAGTATTTTAAAGTACTTTCTAGAGACCTTTTCATGAAAGCTTTTTTTACAAGGGATTAGTGGCTGGGTCAGGAGCCACAAAGCTGGAGCCTGCTCTGCCTCTACCATTCTGTTCCTTTTTCTTTGGGTTTGGTAATTATCAGAAACTTTGCTGAAAGAGCTCTGATAGTCTGTCCTCTTCAAAGAATCCTCCAGGAGGTCCAAGATGTACCCCGTGAAACACCTCTGGATTACTCTGAAAGTAAAGCTTTGGTAGGTTAGTGTTGTTTTATCAATTCCAGCTGAGCTTGCCGTTGCATGCTTTACATTTGTGTGTTGAATCAGGGCAAGGAGCAGAGGTGTCTTGGCAGCTGTGTGCAAGTGTAGCGTACTGTCTCTTTGCTTACTGTCTGTTTTACTTGAGCTTAGGGATGTGATGATTCATTAAGGCATAAAAAGACCATGAAGTAGATCCCAAGCATGGGAAGAAGTGGGAAAGATAGGTCCTTGATAATACAGGAGGGGTTTTATGTCAGTACAATAATTTAGTATGAAGACAAAAAGCAGTGTTGAGGAGGATTGTGAGGAATATATCCTCTGATGATTTCCTATCATTTGCATGCAGAGGTGACTTGTTACCTTTGTCTTAGGCACTATAAACATATTTTTATCAATCCACAGTGGATTTTTATTCTTCATTGCCTACGGCAAATTTTTTATTGAAAACATTACAATGATTGTTTTGTCTCTAAAGTAGTTAACCTGTTAATAAATTCTTGTTTTCAGTGACTAGATTAACAGTTTCTGCTGATAATTTTTGATAAGCAGCTTTGAATCCAGATGGTATATTAGAATGTTTTAAGAGTCATTGTTTTTTCTTGTAGATCGCTGGCTTCTCCAATAACTATTGGGAATTAAGGAGATGTCGACCAAAACTGAAGAAACTGAGGAAGCTTTTAATGGAAGATCCATATGAAGGGCCTGATAGTCGGAAAGATCAGGCTTTGACATTTTCAAAGGTAAATCAGCTAAATAAATTGCTTTCTTGTAATTGGTAATGAGCAAATTAAAGTGAAGATACATTCTTAACTAGGAAAATGCCTTTCCTCACATGATTCACAGTGCTCCTTTGAGTTGTTTTAACCCTTCTAAATAAGCTGTTAATTGTTAGCACTTCCACTGAGTACAGGTAAGCAACCTTTTTGATAGTAAAAAGAGAAGAAGGAAGGACATAGAAAAAGACTGGAGAGTTCCCTCTTCCTATAGGAAGTTTCTTGGAAGACAGTCTTCCGAGCCTTTTCTAAATTCCTTGAGAGTTATATGACTACTAAGGTATAATGGAACCATTCCTTCTTTGGGTCTGTCATGTATGACATATGTGTGAGATCAGAACACACTCATGTGCAAGTCACTTGCCAGTCAGTAATTTATGATGGCAAGGAGAAGCAGTAAGTTAAAGAGAATGACAAGTCTGATGTAATACAAAGAATAAGACTGACACTACAAGAAGGGAAAACACAAATAAAATTCTGATTTGCTGCCCTGTTATGTTTCCAGAAAAGTCGATTTAGGGTCTAAGAAGCAATGAAGAGATCTAGACTGTGCAGCATATGATCTCAGATAAAAGGCTGTTAAAAATTCTGGGGTTTTGTTAGTTGGATTGGTTTTCCTTTTGACTATAAAAAAACAAATGGGTGCTCCAAAGTATTTTCTACTGAGGCTTGGTTGAAGCTGACACCAACAAGCTATCTGTGTGTGCTTGAATGTGCAAACAGAGTTACTTTCCTGCCTTGAAGAGACATGCTGCCTCTCTCTTCCAGGATGATTAACAGTCTGATTTCTGATCAGTTTCATTATCTTGCCCCCATAATTGCCTTTGCCACCTACTCTGATCTAGGCATAAAGAGAGATAGAGGAAAATAAGAGATGGCAGAGGTAAAAGGGCTTAAATTGTCCAGAAATTATAGTCTTTGACAAAGGCTAGCAACACAACAAAATGTCATATGCAGTAATATTTATTCATAATATTGAATGAATGTTACGAAAACATGTCAGTGTCTCCCAAACATTAGTGGCTATTTTGAGGACTGATCACCATTTATTTTGAAGGAGAAGTATTTCCTCTATTATCTTGCTGGAGAGCAACTAGATATATCTGATACATGTAGACAAATTTTCCTGAGCCACTGATGGAACTCTAAATGAATCTGAAAGCTCTCCAGAGGAAAGCTCTTTCATATGGGACTAATTCTCACTGGAATCCCAAAGAATATGTGTGCAGTAAAGATTTCAGCTGTGTTGTTTGCTTACAGTTAATATTTATCATGTGTTGGCAACCAATAAACCACCTTTAATCTGTTTGAAAACAATGGACTATCTTTTGGTGGCTTATTTTAAGCTTCCCATGGTTTTCAGGACTATATCATACACAAAGAACCCCAGGAAAAAAGCCATAAGGAACTATGGCACTGTAAGGAAGCCTGTTGCATAGTGATGTGATTGAGCAAACTACAGGAAAACATATAAATAGGCTAGTACTGAATTTTACAGTGAAATGACAAGGCATACTCAGATGATCACAGACATCTGATGGGAATAAGGGTAAGAAACATGTTAAATACATTATCTGGAAATGGCTGGTGTGGCCATGATGCAAGTCAACTCATTCTATTTCATGGTTGTGAGGATGATGCAGATGATAAAAGCGTCAGAGCTGAGAGCAGTGATAGCTTCAAAAAAAGCTGTTAGAAGTGCTAGCCAGGCCCCAAAACAGGGACAAATGCCAAGGACTCCTGTGTAAGGCATCTGAATGGCAGTGTCTGCCTTACAAACACGCATTAGTTTGGGGATATTTTTGCTCTCAGTTGCTAGCAGTGTTTCTTTAAGTACTGTATAATATGGTTGTCCCTTGTTGACATACTGATGAGAGCTTGGCCTGATGATATTTCAAGAAACTGTTTAATAGGAATGGCATAGCAGGAAGTGGAGACTTTTCCGTATTTATTAAATGCTTTTTTAACATGTGGATGTTCCAAACTTAGTGTTGGTTTGTTCCATTTGTGTTCCCTTAGTATAATAGATCTCAAGTACTTAATGGAGTGCTTTTCTTTCTGACAGGAAATATTTGTAAGCTGTAATCAACAGAACATTAATATTAGAGTTGATCAAATAGGCTGTAAGGTGAATAAAGGAATGGATGAAGCCCTATTTCCGATGGATTGCAGTCTGGTATTTCTTCCATTTGCTTCACTCCTCATGATCCCATCTGTTCCTGCCATGTCTTTACTGCAGTGTCCACAGCACCTTCCCATCTCACCACATAACTGTGCTGGAAGGAGCTGCATGTTTTGTGGCTGGTTCTGTGCTGTGTGTCTGCTATCCAATTAGCAAAACCAACATCTAATTGTTGAGGTCGTGGAGGAGGAGGCTTTTCCTCAGTGGAGGTGCAAGGTTGGGTTCTGACTTCTGTCCAGAAGTGATAAGTGATTTTTGCTTTGTTTTGGTTTGGGTTTTTTTATGAATCTCACAGGTGAATATATGTCATTTTAGGAAAGCCAGAACATGTTAACTTTTCACTCTGGCTAGGATACTTTACTTACAATGTCTGCTTGTGCTAATTTGACATCCTGGAAATGCAGGTATATTACTTATTCCTGACAGACTTTCCTGTAGTTAGACTCATTTTTATATTGAATAACCCTAGGAAAAAATGTTTTAAGTTAAAAGAAAAGTTTCAGAGAGTGTGGTAAACCTTAGAAAATTCAGAGTCTGGAGAAAAAAACAGCTGTCTTAAGTCTTTCCCTCATTATAGCTTAGAATGCATTTAGCACGCTTGCTGAAGCAAAAAAAGGACCAAGGAAAATCTGTTTTAATTTTCTTCTTTTTTTTCCCCTCATTGCAGTATACAACAGAAGATTTGTTAAGTCTGATTCAAGCAAGTGAAGAAGAAATACTCCACCAATTGCAGGTTATAGATGCCTGCAAAATTGAAGGTATTCATGTCTAAAGAATATTATTGCTTATGAGGCAATGACCCTGCTATTTTCCCCAAAATATGTCTCCTTTTTCTAAGGCCTATTCCACATCCTTATCTTTCAAGGTGCAGCTTACTTCAGAGTTTTGAGATCTGCTTCCATAGTTCTGTGCCCTCCATTGCTGTGAAGCTGATCAAAAGGATAAAGTCAGGCAGGCACTGCTAGTCTGTCTCTTCCCAGGGTAATTCCTTCTTTGCTGCTACAGAGATACCAGAGTATCCCACCCATAGCATGAATATTTCTGGTTGGTTGCCCTCTTCATGAATGGGCAGGTACTGCTTTCTGGAGTTCCTAGAGGCAAAACCAGCTGATCCTTAGGTAATGCCAGTCTTTTCCTAGTCCTTTTTGCCTCCCAGACTGGGTTTATCTCAGTGTCTTCCTATCATGTGATGCAAAACTTGAGCAAGAGCCTCACCTTGGGACAGGTCCTACTCATCCTTTATTTGGCCATGCCCAAACCCACACCAGGTGACAGCAGTCCTTCAGTCCTAAACTGATACAGGGAAGAACAGTTCTGCAGGTTACCAGGTCCAGATTCCTGCTTCAAAACAGCACCAGCTTGGAGCTGGCTGCTCAGGGCCTTGGCTGATTGAGTTCTGAGCATTTTCAAGGGTGGAGATCTCATGCTCTCTGTCAGGCTGTTCCGGTGTTTGATTATCTACAAGGAGAAAAAAATTCTAGTAACCAGCTGGGATTTCCCTTGTTGCCTCACATCCCATCACTGTGGACCACTGGGAATAATTCTGCTCCATCATCTCTGTACCATCCCATTATGTAAGCAAAGATGTCAGAGATGGCTTCCCTTGCCAGTGACACCGGCACAGCACCATCGTACCAGTTGTGCTTTGTCACATCTGGATTTTTGTGGACTTGTCTGGACCTGCGCTGTGGCTTTGCAGGGCTAGTGCAGGCAGTTCTGTTCATGCAATTCTGTGCCTGAACTAATTACTATTTTTTTCCAGGTCTAATGCATCTTGGGATGGGATTTGTAGTGTCTTTGTGTCTGTGGCAGTTAATCTAAATGAAGTTATGAATTAAATACATGATTAAATTTCATTCTCCTTTACATTTTTTCATATTATTTAGTTCTTTTTCTCAGTTTTAATCCCAGAAAAGACAGAATGCTGCTGCTGTACTTCGTAAAGGTGTGGTCTAAATGTTCAAACTCCTGTAATGTATGTTAGTGGGAATAGAATTAAGGTATTAGTGTTTGCCTCCTAACATTGTAGTCTTCTCTTTGGCAGGATATTGGAGAATTTTGGAATTTGACTATGAGATGAAACTCTTGGATCATGTGACTCAGCTAATAGACTCAGAGTCCTGGTCTTTAAGTAAAGTTCCATTACGTACCTGCCTGGAAGAACTTGGATCTCTAGAACCCAGGTAAGCAATTATTTTTAGTACTTAAAATTGCCTATGTTCATTATTAACTAATTCTAATTGCAATAATTATTAACTGTTTGTTAGAATTTTAATCTTGCAAAACTAGATTCCAGTTACCATGATGTTAATGATACACTGTCTCTAAAAATATACAAGGGTGTTAGGTAGGTTAGTAAATGGATTTTAGTGTCTCTTGGTAGTAGTTCCATTGATTCAATAGTAGAAACGTTACTGCTAAATCGTAAGTGATGGAGGTAGTATGTACTTCAGCTGTAAATTGCTGACCATCTTGAAAAGGCTATTCTGAAACTATAGCTAGCCAAAACTGTTCAGTTTACCTGTTGCATACTATCTGAGATGGGGGGATGTTTTCTGGTGTAATACTGAATTCAGAATATAAGACTTGAAGTTGTGAAGTAGTTCAAGATTACCATTCAAAGTCTTAAGTTTACAGTATGTAGCATTTTCCATTTATTTGTCTTTAGCTCAAAAAGAGATTTTACTTTAGTGTCTGTGGTTATAATTTTGTGCTAGAGTTCTATTCAGTGAGGGATAATTAAGCCAAATTTTTTACTTGTATCATAGAATCATTTAGGCTGGTAAAAATCATTGAGTCCAACTCCCAAATCCACCACTTGATTATGTCTCTAAGTGCCACAGCTACACATCTTTTAAATACCTTCAGGGATGGTGACTCCAGCATTTCCCTGGGCAGCCAGTTTCAGTGCTTGACAATGCTTTCTATGAAGAAATTTTTCTTATATCCAATCTAAACCTCCCTTGGTACAACCTGAGGCCATTTCCTCTTGTTATCTGGGAGAAAAGACTGACCCCCACCTGGCTAATACCTCCTTTCAGGGAGTTGTGGAGAACCGTAGCATCTCCCCTGAGCCTCCTTCTCTTCAGGCTGAACACTCCCACCTCCCTCAGCCTCTCCTTACCAGACTTGTGCTCCAGACCCTTCCCCAGCTCCCCTGCCCTTCTCTGGACTTGCTCCAGCCCCTCAATGTCCTCCTTGTAGTGAGGGGCCCAGAACTGGACACAGGACTTGAGGCGTGGTCTCACCAGTGCTGAGTACAGGGGGATGATCACCGCCCTGGTCCTGCTGGCCAAAGTTTCTGATACAATTCTTTCTCATTGGAAAGAAGTGATATTGCAAGAGTCTCTTTTTCTTATTCTTCTTGTGTATTTTAATCTTTGCTAGTTATAACTCGAAAGTGGAAGAGACCTTTAGGGTTGACAGGATAATTAACACCCATCTGTTATTTGTGTCCCCTTTTGTTCTTTTTTACTTCTAAGTTTTTATCAGCTTCTTCATTTCACCCATGAAGATGTGTCTCATCCTCTGTTCTCTTTATTTTTTCCCCTATACCTGTTCCTTCATCTTCTTGGTAACTGCTTCTGTAACATCCTAATGAGCAGTGTTAAAACTTGATTTCTGGATATTTTTTTTCAGAGAAATGATAGAACACATTCTTTTAAGCTATGGGAGGAAATATGTTGATGATGGTAAGTTTGGGAAAGCTTGTATGGTTTAACTTTGCATAAAGGAAATAGTTATTAAAGAGGAAATGCAAATTTTGCAAGGATGGCCCAAACAAATGAGTTTGCTACAGTGCCAGTAAAAGGAGGGAGGAAACTGAGCTAAAAATCAGTCCAATTGTTAGTTTCATATGAAAAAGGACTATTCAACTGTACAAGATAATAGGGAAAAGTTTCGAACTAACAGAGGTATTGGACAATATTTATTTATGATTTATTAGGTGTCTACAAGCCATAATTTTGTGACTAGAGACAGATGACTGGTAAAATTTAGATGGCATCTCTCTTTGAATACCCTAGGAGGTCTCAGATATTTAAGCAACTAATGGTGCTATTGTGAGTAGTCAATGGCATGAATTCAGCTTGCTTGAAGTAGGCATCTGCCTTTCATCCCTTGAACTGCACCACAAGATCTACTGATTGTATTGATTAAATTTCCATTGCCTATCTCACACACAGACATAATATTGCAATGCCTTTATCTCAGTCAGAATTCTTCCTCACGGTTGCTTTCATCTCACCTTTGGCTGAAGTAGGAGTAGCACTCAAAGGACATACGAAAGTAGTTGGAGTGACAACAGACCATTGTCTTAATGTATTTAAACAGGTTGCACAAGTTGCACAAGGAGCAAGTCTGAGTTAGAGGAAGTCCAGGTGACTGAAAAAGTGGAAGGAAGTGTTTATGCCTGATTTTGTTCAGAGAATTTTAGCCAAATCAGTGTGAGAGAAACGAAGTCTCATTATTCCCTTCATCATCCCATAAGGGTGATTGAAGAAGTGAAAGTTTTGTTAATTGTTCAACTACAGTCAACAAATGCTTTACTACAAGCCATTCAGAAATAGGAATGAAAACTGTAGGAGAAACAATGTACTGTGAAAGGGGAAAAGATGGAGGGCAAATACATTTATTGATATGAAATAATACTGACGCTGGGACAGTGCTGCTCTATTCTGCATAATTTGTTCTTGATAATGAGAAGATACCATCATTTATCCAAAGTAATAACCAAGTCTAACTAAGTCAGATTACTTCCTGAGGAAAGGAAAAAAACAGGATACTTGATTTATAGCAGACTGTAGAACAAAAAATACAAGGCTGTTCTCTGCTCTTTTATCAGAAAGCAAGAACCCAAGATAACCTATTTTTTGGTTCTCAGCAGGGGAGGTTTACTTTGAAATGCATGAAGATAAAATATGCAGAGCTATAGCACAAATGCTTTTGCGGAATGCAGTTAAATTCAATCTATCAGAGTTTCAAGAAGTCTGGCAACAAAGTGTCCCTGAAGGAATGACAACAAGGCTTGATCAGCTTAAGGTAAACACATAAAGATGTATGGATTCTTTCATAGGTAGGCTGTAACTGGCTTGCGTCAAAAATAGATTTTATCCATTACTGGGTGTTGACTGTGTTGTTTCTGTCAGCTTTTGAGTTAAAGTAAATTTTATTATATCCTCTGTGAGCACCAGTAGTCTGGAATCACAATAATTCATGTTTCTGTAACTCCAGCATGTTTCACTGTTTGAAGAAAAGTTGCAGCTGTACAGTTATTACTGGTAAATATAACTAGAACAGAAGTTGAAGCTGTTGTTGAGCAGATTGCAGTGACAGCCAGTAAAGTAGGAAGCACTGTAGGAATCCTTTTGCTCAAAGGAGGCACAGAGACCTTGGAACTCATTTGACTCCCCCTTCCTTCTTGTCATAAAGGAAATTATAAATAAAACAGCACCTTTATCATTCTTCTTCACTTTACCTCTGGAGTGCATTTCTAGAAGGCTTTGGATGTGCAAAGAGCAGCTTGTATGGAATATTGTCAGAAGTTTAATTGTTTTGTCTTTACTTAACATTGTGATGCTGATTTACAGGGCTTGGCTCTTGTGGATAAAAGCTCAAGACCAGAGACCATCTTTCTGCTAAAAGTAGAAGACTTACCTGAAGACAATCAGGAAAGATTCAACAGCTTATTTGGCATACGGGAAAAGTGGACAGAAGTGGATATTACCCCTTATATACAGTAAGGATATATTTCTTTTTATTAAAATATAATTAGTATTACATTCTTCCCTTTTTGCACCGCTGGCTTCTGATGAGCTGTCACTGGCTCAAACACTATACTTTGCATTTTAAATCAGTATGAACTGTGTATGAATACTCACCTTTGGGATCTGTAGCTCTATTTGTAGGATTTAAATGTGTGTAAAAAGCTGATCCTGCTGGATTTAAACAGGCGATAACTTTCTCTTATTTGATTGAGGCAGATGTAAGTCATAAGCTAAACCTCCTGACATTTATAATCAGTCTCCATATCTACACCACAGGGACTATAGAGCAATAATGCTTCCTGTACTGTGTCCTTTGTTCCTTTGGTAGTTAAGACTTACACTGCCTCACTGTCTGGAATGCCCATCTGTGCTATGTGTGAGCAAATATCGATAATAATCCAGAAGTAACTTTATCAACCCTCTGTGAGTGGCTCTAAATTTACTGTAATAGAACTGAATAGTTCAAAGCTAATTGTTTTGCTAGATTGAAAACTCTTGTGAGAACAGTAGTAATAAAAACCAACCAACTCCCCCTGAAAACCAAAATCCTTGTTTCTGAAGTAAATCATATAGTTTTGCCTATTGCTTAAATGTCAAATAAAGTTTTAAACTTTAGATAATTTAAAACATTATGTGACAGTTACAGAAATTAATTTTTCTTTTCTCCTAATACTCTAATCTAGTTTATTGCTATGGTTACAAGTATTTCATGGGTTCATTTTGTGTGAGAATATCTCTAATGCCAATCTCATCTGCTTTATTTTCTCTATAGAGACTTGTGTACAGAGAAGCAGACTGTTGGTGCTCTTCTGACAAAATATGCTCGCTCCTCAATGCTGAATGGTGTTAAAGTTTATAATTCCAGAAGACCCATCTCATAGCAAGTATTGTTTTAAGAACTGAGAATACTGAACGGAGTAACAGTGAGTGTTGCTTTATGCTGCCTTCTGGGGAAGGAGTTGCCAACCAACATTACACAATGTACTGGAGTTTAAACAGCTAAGCTTCTTGAACAAGTACTGTTTTCTGCTCAGCTAAGTAGAGTGTGAGGGCATTTGCCTCTTCTGAGGAACTATCGTTCATTTTACCTTCCTTTGCCCACCAAATTATTTTTCCTTTGTGTCTAGTTAAGCCAGAAGTCAAGCAAATTATTGAATACACTTTTGTCTATCAGAAGCTGAAGTCTGACATGAATATTTAAAACCTCCTTGATAATAATTCAGTCAGTTGAATTGAATGGGAAAAGGGAATGTTTAGTCTTTTGCCCATTAGTGACCATTCTTTACGATAGGGCAGACCTTCAGAAGCTCATGAACAAATCATTTCTAATTGAGACTAGACTAGTCTTAATTTTGATAGGTGGTTCTTTTTGTGGTCATGTCTGTGAATACTATTAGCACAAGCTCTTGACACTTGAACACTTGGCAGAATGGCCTTTTAAATATTACGAAAAACCCAAATTGCAGTGAGGTGTGAATATAAGAGAGAGTAGCTGGACATTGTTATGAGCTTCCTATAAGCTGTCATTAATATATAGCTGAGGTAAAACTAATGCTTTACAAAAGACTACCTGTGTTTTTTAAAGCAAACTTATAAAGCTTTATAGTACAATTATTTTTTTAAAAACTTTGTTATGGCAAATAAATGCATAAAGAAATTGTGCCTTGAAAACTTACAGTGGAATATTATTTTGTATAGAGCATTGAAACAAGATGTTTTTATACTATTATGAAGCGGTGTGCCTGAGATCAAAATTTTGTAATAATTAAAAAGGAGTGTTTGTGTTTCAGTGAACCAGTTTACTGTTAGACAGTTTTCAGATTTATTTTGTAACCTTAACAGTTGTAGGTTATTTGACACAGAAAGCACTTGCTGCATAAGACTCAGAGGTGAGGTATGAAAAACCTTGGAACTGCCAACATGCCCGCAGTAGAGTGAGCGGGGAGGGGAAAGAAACCGTAAATCAAATGTAACTCTTAAGCTGGATGTGTGCATACTTGGAATTTTGTTACGGATAAAAAGCTGAATAAAAACTACTTTCTAAGCTCTGTTTATTGTTGCTCAGCGCTGCAAGGTCTTCCCTGTGCCCCACCTTGGTGGTGCAGGGGTGTGATGTTGGACCAGCCCTGGAGAGACCTGCAGCGGCTCCGTGCCGCGAAGAATTGCCTTGTTCCCTGTTTGGTTCCAGCAGCTCTGGGCTTCCAATAGCACCAGAACGTTCCCTCTGGAACATCAATGACAATATAAATACAAACACCTCGGAAACTCTTTCCCCTGCATCGCAGAAGGTTCCTTAGTTGAAATGCACAGCACAGTTGATAGTTTTGTAGCCTGCGGTCCGAGTGTGTATTTACACTGGGGTTTGCTTGTGAAAAAAAGAAATGAAGTATTTCCCAAACAGTGCTGTATCACAGCACATCGCCGTGCTTCTGCCCTGTTAGACATTCACCATGAAAGGACGCTTTCAGAACTCCATCAGCTTCCTTTAACGCGAGCATTTACTTTAACAGAAACAGATGAACTGAACCTTAACTGACAGCAGAACCACTCGGTGCTGACGAAACGCGCGCCGTGCGCTCCCGCTGCCCCTTCCCGCCCCCTGCGGCCCCGCCCGCCGGCGCATGCGCGCGGGGGACACGGCCCGCCGCGTCGCGCCGCGTTTCGTTCAGTTC